>SNQJ01S0157041.1:0-22208 GCA_010110895.2 Picea sitchensis
TTTTGTCCCCGCAGGTTTCGAACTGGTGACTTTAACATCACGGAGTGGCTTAACAACACACTCCATCATCGACTGTCCTACACCTCGAGGACTTTTAAAGTTGAAGGACATGGGGGTGGGCTTTGATCCAATTATGTGTGCACGGGTCATGATACCATTTATTATAGTATCTCTGGGTGCAACCACACGTTCGACCACTACCTCAAGGTGTCCCCATGGCTCCAGGTAAATACCTCATGAGAATTGAACCTTGCCCAATGGTGAAAAACTCCTCGCTTTCCACCATTGGATCCAACCCCTTTGGGAAACCCTCAACCATTAATCTTGTGCACGCTAAAAACTAATACACCAATAAACCAATTCGACCAAGAATTTACTCAATCAACAATGATTAAAATTCTCTCATTGAGAAGTGTCTANAAAAACTCCTCGCTTTCCACCATTGGATCCAACCCCTTTGGGCAACCCTCAACCATTAATCTTGCGCACGCTAAAAACTAATACACCAATAAACCAATTCGACCAAGAATTTACTCAATCAACAATGATTAAAATTCTCTCATTGAGAAGTGTCTAAGTATTTTGTTATAAGAAGCCCCCATGTGTTTTGTTAACCATCATTGACATGTGGCCTTGGTACTTATGTTAAGCTATAATTGCGCAAAGTAGTTGGCTTTTCCGATATATATATATATATATATATATATATATATATACACACCAAAGATGAATGCAACCCTGCATCTATTCTCTCCACAACAAAAAACATCAATTCCATAACCTAAATTACATAAAAAACAACCCCATAATTAATATTTAAATTTTCACTTGTTTTTAGAATTTCCTTCTTTCAATTGAACAAGTTAAGCAACAAGGTGAAATTACGATAATAACCTATGTGAATTCTCGGCCTTGTAAATAATGGACAGTTTCATGTCAGATTGAACTCCGGAGCCTAAGATTATTTAACTGATATAATATGTGTGCGTTATAACTAATCAAATTATTGGGCGTTATAGATTATACAACCATAAAACGTTTGAATAACCCACACAATCTTTGAATAGTGATAATAAACTCGTTGTCTTAAAGATATAGCTGTCCATAAAAAGGAATGAATTAATATAAAGAAATTAACAAGGATATAACAATATTCGCTATCCAATCAATATATATCAAAACAATAATGCTCTCCATAAATAATATCAGAAAACACCGACATAGAAAATGCTGTCTATTTAGTAATATCACTGTCTAATTATTATTATCCTAGGGTCTATTAAAATGTTTTACTGTATCAAAAGGTCATTGTCAACCATCCCATTGCTGTCTAATAAAAGGGTGATATCGATGTGTAAATATATAAAAATGTGAAATATAATATTGCGGTTTCTAAAAATTAGAGTCTGTAAAATATACTATTTGCTGTCTAATTATATAAAAACGTTATGTGAATGCTGGGTAATACCAATGGTAGGTAAATATCAATAAGATACCATTGTGTACAAATATCGCTGTTCGTCAAGCTTTTACTGGCTAACAATATTAAATGCCTGGTATCGCTGCACAATACATCTAAATTCATTGTCAATAGAATTTCTATCAACAATAATCAGTTATGGAAATCGCTACATAGACATCGCTGACTTATAAAATTGGTAAATCCCAGTCAATAGTCATAAAACGTAGAGTAAATAATTGAATCCCAAAAGAAACGCAGAGGAAATACCATTGTGGTAAAAGCATGTAAAAATGGGAGATATGAACTCTATAAACTCTATATCGCTAATGAATATAATGCTATCATTGACATTAACTTGCGTGGTGAATTCTCGATCAATATCAGTCATTATCTTGTCAATCTCTGGGATATCTAATCCTTATTACAATGGTAGTCATCACATCAAAATGCGTCAAAAGACCAATCAGAGAATGCTTTGGGATTCATTATTGGAAATGCATTAGAGCTAATACTTAACAAAGTGTTGGGGTTTATCAATAAAGGTGGGAGGGTTATGCCAATGAAATCCTGGGATAAAGCATAGATAATCACACAAAACCTACAAAGATACTCATCACAGAATGGGGATGTTAATCATTCGACAATGAATCAATCAATGCAAGGATTATCATTCACAAGGAGGGCACAAAGATTAGAGATCAATCAGAAAGGAAAATGCTGAGATAAGGAAAGGATAGATGGTTGGGAAAAATTATCCTCCCACTCTCATCATCCATGCACATAAAGAAGGATATTTGAATCTATGGGTCTTTAAACACCGAAGTGACAACCGTCAATCCGACTCCTGGACGACTACTGAGAAACAGTGATGACCTAGGGATAAGGGAAAAACACAAATTGCTTCTTAATAATCAATAAAACAAACACCAAAAGGTCATAGAAATCAAGGTTGGGTTCGCCAATGGAATCAATTCAAAATGCAACAAGCATAAGGCTAGGATGACTTTAAGTTCATTGATTATAAAATTTTGAGTAAAACATAATCTTTACACAAAGAAGTACATTAGTAATCTGGGAACAATATTAATCTACCATTTAAAACCATGTGCAAATTAATAATCCAAATGCAACAACTTAGGTGTCATTGACCTCCTTCCAACTCCCTCTTTTGGTGATGTGACCTCACGGTTACCTCCCAGCCAAATGATGGGGGTAGTATTCTTCCCCCTTAGTCCCCTGAGCCGTAAAGGGGCCATAGACACAATACCATAGAACCACTAGCACACAAATCGCGTCACAAGGTTGAGCTACCACTGGATTACAAATTTGGGTATCCCAAATCCCACAAGATAAATTTAGGTCAAGACAAATTCAGCAGTGTATCGTTACGCATAAAGATGAGATCATACTCCTCCTCCATCCTTTTTATAGAGTTTTCAAGTAATTAGTTTCCCAAATTCTCGGTAAATTCCTTTTCCAATTAATTAGTGGGAAGAACTCCCCCATACAAATGTCGCCCGATCCCTAGTTGCACTAGAAAATTAATTTAATTAATTAATTAATTATTCTCATTTCCCACACCCACTAAGCATTCCTAAAAAGGCTCCTAGGTGTCCCAAAATTTCCTTACACTTCTTAAATGAGTTCCACCTTTACTGAGACACTAGGTTGCAGGTTTCATAATTAGAGAGTTATAAGACAAGATTCCTTACTAAGTTAGACATTCAAAATTTTCCTTACGTTTCCCCTTTTCTTTAAGTTTCCTATATTTTATTTTTAAGTTTCCTTTTCCTTTTTAAAATCATTTTAGCAAGTGTGGGCCAAAACAGCCATTTACACTGTATTTAATTAAAAATTAATTTAACAGGTGTAGATAGAGCAACCATTTACCCTCTTTTCTTTTTAACTAAAAATTAAATTAGCTAAAATAGATGAAAACATCCATTTCCCTTTTTAAAATTTTAACCTTCATTATAATTTGGTGAATTTCTTATCCCCCTTCTTGTTACGTGTTTAATTATGATTATTATTTTTGACCATGTGTTCTACTTAGACCTAGTTTTATTTCCACTGAGTGACATTTTATTAGGGAATTTTTTAAATCTTATTTGTCACATCATTCATTTTAAGATTAGGTTTAGGTTTTATTTCACTTACTAAGTTAGAATCACTGACGTGACCTTTAAGACGCACTTTCGTGATCCAAGGGTGCCACTAGTCTCTTTTCATTTTTCTTGTGCGGCGTTCCTTTCATGACACACTACGTGCTCCAATGGGTGCCACTCACCTCTTTCCATTTTCCCTTAGCAGCGGCGTTCCCTTTAGGATGAACTACATGCTCCAAAGGTGCCACTCGCCTCTTCTGACTTGGTAGACATAAAAACCCACGAGTCAATACTCCTTTAGGTGATCTTGTGGGAGACTAGGGACTCTAAGGAATAATTTCACACCTTGTGCGCACCCCATACAGAATCATCATGGCGTCTTGTTGATCCACCCCTCACGACATCGTGGGTCTTCCTCAAACTAGGTAATTTTTTAACCTACAATTCGAGCCACAGATGGAGTGTTAGTAGGTTGTGGTATGGTTGTTTTTCACACCTCTCCCTCAAGTCTTTGGTTGTCTTGCATGACCCCTCTACTCACATGTGAGTGCAGTTTGGAAAGCTATTGTTAGCTTACATCCATTAATGAATCATGTCATTATGATAATCAATCATCGCAACATCTAATCATATGTAAATGTATTCATCAGCCAACATTCAAACCCGATAGTCCTCTCCCCTTGACTCGATCTAGAGTCCAAGGTTCTCATCGATGCCTCTGCATCCTCGATGTCCAAGTTCCTGCACACTTTCGGAGAACCTAGTCAATAAACACTTGTGCAATGCAGATACAACAAAATAACTTATGTCATTAAGATCATAATGTCTCATAATCATAATCAAGCGGCCAATAATATAATAATCCGAATCACTTGCAAGAAATTATCCTCAAGGATAAGTTAAACTCGTATCTGAAGCGGGATATTACATACACCCCTCTTGGTTTTAAACTTCATCTAGAAGTTTCAGGTATATAAATTCAAATACGGTGTATCCTTGTTGCATTGTTATCATAAGTCTATCTATCAAACAAAAATGGAAGCTAACGCACTATCATATGCATCCTCCCAGTCAGCGGTCTGGGACTATGTTTGTCCCTTTGGACCTTGACTTGATCTATTGTTGGATGTCGTGGGCGTAGAATCTTATGTGGTCTAGAGATACGGATCATTTCTGCCAGGTGAGTACACCATCATTGTTGGAGTAGATGAGATGGTAGTGGGGACCCAGGCCATGGTGATAATAATGGAGGTCATTCAGTGTAAGGTGGAATAAGTCCACTATGATATTATTAAATAAGGCCCACTGGTGGTTAGATATAATAAAATGGGTAGTTAAGATATAAATAGAAGTGTAAAGATGAAGATTCCTCCCTCACAGAATGTTCTTAGGTGATGGAAGTAGCACTATATAAAGGTTCAAGGAAATGTAATGGAATATGAAGAGAATATTGTGGGTGATAGATCAATAGGAGGATGCCCTTGAAGAGGCAAGTGAATAGGAGGATCCCTTCCATAATAGGATCCATTATGGTGTTGCCCTACCTCAAGAGTTTGGTAATAATAAAGTGTGGTTTTCTTATATATATTGCTTTGAGGATCTATTGTGTATTCAGTATTCTTGGTGATTATATTTCTAAGATCTATTGAGGTTCTTAACAATGGGTATAAGAGCACTTTCCTTGGCGAGACATTGTGGGCAAATATTTTTATTTTTGCATATTTTTTTGATTGAAAGAAAAGGGCCGTGACATTATAGAAAATTTTGGTATATTTATGTGAAAAGATTTACAGAAAAAAGGATTGTATATCTGAGCTCCTCTCAGAAAAACACCAAGTTAAAAAATCATTTGAAGCGGGATTCGAGGAAGTCAAGATATTGAAGTTTAAAATCTACAATTTTCAAGGTTTTTTTTTTTTTTTTTTTTTTTTATTTATTTATGTAGCAACTAGAGGCCAAATTTGTCCAAAAATTAGGATCTAAGTTCCTCTCATGATTTCACCCAATTTTAAAAACATATCGATAAAGCAGTGCGGGAAGTGAAGTTGTGAGCATTTTAAATTCAGCGGTTTTTAAGGTTTTTCCGGAAAAAAAGCCACAATTTCTTTAGTAACTTATTGTTCTATTTTGGGTTTTTTCATGGCGTGTGTGGGACCGAAGAGTTCGTAGGGTGCTTAGATGGATATTTATTCTCAAACCCTCAAATAAATTACAGATTACTAAAGCATTCAAAGCTCAATTGTTTTGACACATTGGATGACTTTGCAGATGACCTTGGATGGCCTGGTAGTAGTTTGTGGTATTCAAGATTCATTGGATAACATTAAAATAGATTTCTTATGAATCAAGGAGAATGAATATAATCAAGAAATCTATGCTTGGTATTATTTTGAGGCCGATTAGATGATTGGTATATGGATTATTTGTCGTTTACGGGATGACAACTACTTCCATATTTTATTTGATGACTCTACTCCATACGTAGAGAACATCAATGTCCCACGATAGGAGCTAGTTATAGCGTCCATCCTGCATATTCTGATAGTATTGTTGCTTCCATATTCATCTTTGATCATCTCTCACTATGTGGATGGATATTCTTATTTGGATCCACATGATTAGTGTCATTATTGGGAGCATCATTTTCGGTTGGTTATTAGGTTCCGATGTCTTCCGTGTGGAGTTCACATGAACACTTGGACATGGGACTCGGAAACTTACAATCAATTGGTTGGACTACTTCAACATAGTGGATTTCAACTTTCTACATGGGACCTTGGTTTTCTAGTCTTCTTCAGCATTATGGTCCCTGTTATCATGGGACACGGGTATGGTTGTACATCAGCGTTGAGGACAACACTTTCAAAATGGGGATGGAATGTTAGGTATATAGATAGGTAGTGGAGGGGCCTAGAGGACACATAGTGATAATAGTGGAGGTCATTCAATGTAAGGTGTACTAGGTCCACTATATTATTAAATAAGGCCACTTATAATAGTTAGACCTGTAAATGGGTAGTTAGATATAATAAATGTAATATAGCTTCTTAGAAGGTTCTACTTACTAGAAAATTAGGTCCCTCTAGAATGTTCTTGGGTGATGGTAGCACTACATAAAGACGTTCAAGCAATGTAATGGAATATGAAGTATTATATTTGGAGTGGTAGCTCGATGGGAGGATGCCCCCTCGAAGAAGAAAGAGTGAACATGAGATGATCCTTTCCATAATGGGATCCATTGTCAGAATGTTGCTACCTCAAGGGGTTTTAGTGCAATAATAAAGTGTGGTTTCTTCTATCTTTCTTTTATGGATCTATTGTGTATTCGATGTTGTGGTGATTATATTTCTAGACTATTGGGTTTAACAATCATCAGATACACGGGTACTCAAGTCCAAAACGTGTGTGGGATCACTAACAATGTCTCAAACAAAAGACATGAAGAGACAACATTACATATGCATCAAAGAATCATGTAAGGCTATTCAATAGGCCACAACCCTCTCTCTTCCCCAATCTGCATGAGAGCCCATGACCCTAGGAGATATTTTATCACCCCTTCCAAGCAGATCAACCTCTTATGCGGTTTCACCCATGAAATGCCTGATCACCATATCATAAATCGATTAAAACCACGATGCGCATCGGCATAACTCTTACCGATCACGCACTCCCTTGATCCTTTGTCTTATAGTTGCATTTAATATTCCATTTCTTGGATAAACATGGATGCAGGATCTATCCTCAAGCTATCCCAACTCAAAGTCGATACGGTCCTTTCGTAAAAAAGAAACTCAAAGGAACCATCTTAATGGTGCTTTTGATAGCGTAGTTATGCAAATTCTACCAGTGGAAGAACTCTTCCCAATGTTTTTGTTGGTCCATAACTTACATACACAACATATCCTCAAGATTTGGTTTTGTTTTGTTCGATCTTCCCATCTATCTCAGGGTGATATCTGATCTTAAAAGTTTAATTTGGGTTCCCAAGGCCTCTTGGTAACCTTAAAATGCGTCGATGAAACATCATTCCTCGATCAGATATAATATCTTAGGCAAGCCATGCCTCTCACAATCTCAGCGATGAAAACTCTAGCTATGTCGGGTTCCTTATATGTCATACGCACAAGAATAAAATAATCACTATTTTTTAGAGTGTCGACTACCACAAAATCGTTTCATGTCTCCTTGCCATCGGTGGCAATCCAACAATAAAATCCATCAAAATGATCTCCCATTTCGATTCCAAAATATTGTGTGTGGTATAATGAAATCTTGCTGAATGTCTATGTTCATCCTTCACCCTAGTAACATTCTACAGATATCTTGCGTAGTTGACTATGTGCACTTGTATTCCTTTCGAGGAAGAATAAAGGGTTTAAAGATACGCTTTTGCTGACTCCTAGGTGAAACCATTCAAAGCTGTTTTTGTGAGACTCGTTTAGGATCAAAATTCTCAAACTATCATTGGGTGGTATGTAAATTCCAACCTTTAAATATCAATGATGCAATGGTTGTCCACATAGTAAATGCTTCAAATTTTGGTACCATCATTGCGTTTTGTTTGATAAAATCCTTTGACCTCTTTGTACCAATCATCGTCGCACTATAAAGTTAGAATCTTTTCACATAGATATGTCTGAAGAGGAAATCACCAAAAATATGTGTGGTCTCTAACTTCACGCATTTCCACTCTGTTCTCTGTCCCTTTTATGTAAGAAATCTAGAAATCATACTTTCGCTTCAGCTTGAAATTACCGACCAATCTCTTGGTTGTTACTTACGTTCAATTTTCTTGTAAAGATGTGTTTGTAATCCCGCGATTGGTTTGTTTTAGTTGAATTTCCATCCAATCAGGTAATGCCTCCAAACTCGAAGAAGCAATGGATAACAACTCCAAATCCTGCATTAGCATAGTTATCTCATGCCTTCTCAACTTTCTTGAGATATAGCGATCACTCGATCGTCTTGCATCAGAACTCCACCTAAACCTTCCTTGAATTAGATGGAGTGCATACTAAGTGTTATCGTGCATGATAGGGAACCCGATGTCGGTGTAGTTATTCAGTAGCTCCTTGAGGCTCGAGAAATTCCTCACTTTATTTCTTGGTCCAAACAAACTTCTTGTTCTTCTTTTGCAATTAGTATTGAATTTGCTATCTTTGAAAACCCTCGATGAACTATCGATAATATTATCCCACCAAACCCCTGGCTACAAACTTTGGGACGATACGTGGGTCTTGAGCCATTCCATAATATCCTCTACCTTTGTTGGATCCACGATGATGACTTTGTCGGAGATGACATGCCTAAGTAGTGAATCTTTGATTGATAAAATGAAACATTTATACAATTTCCTAAACAATTTGTTCTCTCATAGAAACTTTAATACTAGTGCAAGTGTTAGTCATGCTCCTCCATCATCAGGAGTAAATTAAAATGTTGTCAATGAAAACTTGGCTGAACTTGTCCAAGTGGTTTGAGACTTCCACGTTCATCAAAACTCATAAACACCACGAGTGGATCAAGCGGTAAAGCGATAAGAATCATTAATGTCCAAATCTCATCTTAAGGGAGGTCTTAGGGGCGTCATTCTCCTTGATCCATCACTGGTGATACAGTCAGTCAATCTTTGAAAAAAGCTGTCCGTCTTTCATCACGATCAAGCGGATCAATCCCATGGGAAATGGATCACGATTCTTGATGGATTGCCTTTGTTCAATTGATGGTGACCGTCTTGGTCTCCATGACCCATCCTTCTTTTGAATGAAAATACTTAGGATGCACCCATGGTGACACACTTGGATGTATCATTCCCGGGTCCAACAACTCCTTCAACTCCTGTAACTCCAGGTCAGCTTTTGATAAGGATTTCTTTCTATCGGTTTGGTTCCCGGTTTCAGTTCTATGGTAACTCTAGTTCCCTTTTCGGCGACATCCTAGGTAACTCCTGGGAAGATGCCCACAAACTTTCTTACCACCAGAAGGTGTTATAGACCTTTCACTTCTCCCTTCTTGTTGATACAGGATCACATAAAGCTTACCTCCCTTACACATTCTCTTCCGTAGCTACTAAGAAGAGATGAACATTAGGGAGACTCCCTGGTTTTGACCACCTACAATCATGCATCTCCATCCCTAATCATCGACCAAGATCAATGGATTCGCCAATACGGTTGATTATTGCCTCATGCGATTCCAACTGGCCCATACCAATCATGACATCATAAGATCTAAGATCGTGAAGTATAGGTTGGCTCTAGTGACAACCTCCCGAGGTTGGGATACAACGCAACCTTCCCGCAACTTTTTGTTTGGCTCCAGAAGCCATTTGTACAAAGATACACTCGTCTTGTTTGACTTACTTTACCTTAATTCATTTTAGTGTTACACCATAAATGAAAGTCTGATAACACAGGATCTATCAAAATGCTAAAGGTTCACGGTCAGCGATGGTGCGGCGTCTCGAAACCTGCAGTCAAGCCGGTGCTTTTCTTGGTTGTTATTCATCGTTGCATGAATCGATGGGCCTTGCCCAAATCTCCCAGGTTAGTGGGTCCAGCTGATCCGGTGATCTAGTCACCTCACAGGCGATCCCTTACTTGGTAATGTGGCTCCCCGCAGTCAATGCTGCTGATACGGTAATCTTGGTATCAGAAGTCGAATTCTAACATTAAGGCCAAACACAAACTTGTTGACCTTAAGGTTCTCATTGGTGAAGTGGAGCATATCAAAGAAGCTCCAAAATAGGCCTTGTACTCGGGCATCGTACGACCACCTTGTCGTAAGGTATTGAACTCATTAAGTTTGTGTTCAATGAATTCCTTAGACAGATACGTATCCCAGATTTGTTCCTCGAATAGTTCCCATGGAACATCTTCATTGACCATTTTTATTTGTGGTAGGAGTGTCTTCCACTAAAGTAATTCACTCCCCTTCAGTTGAAAGATAACCACGGAGACCTTCATGTTGGAGGTATGACGCGGCGCGCAAAGCACATCACCAAATTATCCCACCATGCCTTGGCGACTATGCCATCAGGGGCACCAAGAACTCAAGAAATTTGACCTTCTCAAGTTGATGAAAACTAAGCGGTACTAATGGTTGGGTGCATTGTGGACCCTCCATGGTATAGGCTCCCTGGCCTTATCTCTGTACAAATGGTGAATCAAGGCCTCCGAAAATATGCGGAAAGGACCCAATGGACCATCCACATCACTTACAACAATTGAATCCCACCCGAGGACTGTTCCTTCCCTTGGGGTTTAGACTCCAAGGGTGTGTGCACCTATGGAGGCATCACACCTCCTTCAACAACACCACGTTGTGAACCTATGTGGCATCATATAATCGATATCACCTCATGGACATGTGGAACGAGCGATAATAAATGGTTTATCTGATGGAAGGGACAATTCGATCCGGGGTTGAACCGGCTACGATACCATGCAGTAGCGATCCCTTTAAGTTATAGTCTGAGAAACGAAAGTCTGCAAATTTTTTTCTTGTTTTAGGAAGGAGAAGGCAATGATGACAACATTTAAACCACAGAACTTGATGACAAACACCATGCACGCTGATTAGGCAGCTTATACAACATGACTCAACACACCGACACATCAACCAACTAGAAGATCATGCGAATTAAGGCGGATAAAATGGATACCCGACACATGCAGAACCTGAACTAAGGGACAACATAAAGCTGCACGAAGCGATGAATTCAACGACAACCAGTAACTAAAAGCCTCTACGACGCGCAAATCTAAATGCATTGAGGTGTTACAGAACTAGTACCAACATTAATCACAATGAACACACAGCCACATTGGGAAGCATAAGACTCCAACGAGTTTATCATTTGCGTCTATCCATCGGGGTGCACAATGATCCCCTCATCTGGAATCATTCCGTCACAAGGCGATAGGCGTGAATGATCACAAAAGGATGCAACATAACATATCTGGACCAATATCCCAAGAAAAATCAAACGCGTTAGGAGACTAAATTTGATGAAATTACAAGAGATATGCCAACACCCAAGCAACAAATTGGACAAGACACAAAGGGATATCACTCAAAAAATTAAAATTTTACTACCAAAGGATTTACGAACCACCAAGGCATACACATTGGTTGAGACCAACATGACCAACCAGTTTACAATCGACTTAAGGCACAAGGTGAAAATAACCAATTAACTATCAAACTATTAATCATTTTAGCAAGTAAAATTGTCAAACCCTCAACCATTAATCTTGTATGCTAAAACTAATACACCAATAAGCCAATTCGTTCAGAATTTACTTTCGATCAACAATTTAAAATTCTCTCATTGCTTGGTGTCTAAGTATTTTGTTATAAGAAGCCCCCATGTGTTTTTTTCACCATCATTGACATGTGGGTTTGGATACTCATGTTAAGCTAGACTTGTGTAAATTAGTTGGCTTTTCCGAACCCACAAAGATCGAATAAGACAACCCTCCACCTTCTGGTAGTGATGGACCATGCTCTTAAAGATATAATTTAATATATATATATATATATATATAACATATATATATATATATATATATATATATATATATATATATATATATAAGTTGTTTATATATATATAATTTAAGTTATATGTATATAAGTTGTATGTATATACACAGTGATGGACCCCATAATTAATATGTATAATTACATTAAAAACAACCCCATAATTAATATTTAAATTTTCCTTGTTTTAGAGATTTCCTTCAATTGAACAAGTTAAGCAACAAGGTGAAATTATCATAATAACCTATGTGAATTATTGACCTTGTAAAATGAGAGCGGTTCATGATGGAATTGAATCACGGAGCCTAAGATTATTTTGGTGATGGTATAGATTGGAAGTTATGGCGGTCAAGATTATTGGGCGTTATAATTTATTCGGCGTTACAAATTATACAATCATAAAACATTTGAATAACCCACACAATCTCTAAATAGTGATAATAAACTCGTTGTCTTAAAGATATAATTGTCCATAAAAAGGAATGAATAAATATAAATAAATTAACAAGGATATAACAATATTCATTTTCCAATCAATATATATCAAAACAATAACGCTCTCCATAAATCATATCAGAAAACAGCGACATAGAAATGCTTGTCTATTTAGTAATATCCTTTGTCTAATTATTGATAGGCCAGAAATTATTAAAATGTGTGTTGTATAAAGGTCGCTCTCATTATCCCATTGTTGTCTAATAAAAGGGTGATATCGCTATGTAAATATATAAAAATGTGAAATATAATATTGCGGTTCTAAAAATTAGAGTCTGTAAAATATACAACTTGCTGTCTAATTATATAAAAACGTTATGTGAACGCTGGGTAATAAAGATCGTAGGTAAATATCAATAACATACCGTTGTGTATAGATATCACTGTTCATCAAGCTTTTACTGGGCTAACAATATTATTGCTATCATTTATTAAATGCCTTGTATCTTTGCACAATACATCTAAATTCATTTTTAATAGAATTGCTATCAATAATAATCAGTTATAGAAACCGATGCATAGACGTCGTTGACTTATAAAATTGGTAAATCACAGTCAATAGTCATAATACGTAGAGTAAATAATTGCATCCCAAAAGAAACATAGAATGCAGCTATGGTAAAATCATGTAAAGGAGATGAACTCTATAAACTCTATATCGCTGATGAATATAACACTATCTATGTATTAACACACAATCAGTAACATATGTAAAACACAATCAATATAAATGCTATCTACAACATGTGTAAAACGCAATCAATAACATAAGTAAAGCGTGAGTAGATGTAACATATGTAAAACCAGTGAATATGTAAAACCTGATCCAACATGTATTTGTCAATAACATATGTAAGCAGTCAATGCATAGGTAATACGGATCACTATATATTGCAATAGCGATTACCACATCAAAAAGCGATGTCAAAGACCCGATCAAGAATGCTTGGGATTCATTATTAAAATTGCAGAGGTGATACCCAACAAAGTGCTTGGGTTTATCAATAAAATCGTAGAGGTTATACCAAGAAATCGCAAAGATAAAGCACAGAGATAATCAAACAAAACACATAGATACTCAGAACAAGAAGGCACAAGGACCAATCGTTTGGAAATGAATCAATCAACGCAAGGATTCTCGTTCCTGAAGTGGGAGACTAGAGATCAATCGAGGAGAAAGGAAAACACCGAGGATAAGGAAAGGGATAGATGGATGGGAAAAACTTATCCTCCACTCATCATCCATGCCCAGGAAAAGAAAGCGGGGCATTTGAATCTATAGGTCTTTAAGCTTATGCCAGTAATGGCCGTCGATTCAACTCTTAGTCGGCCTTTCGAGGCATAGGCCCGATGACTAAAGGATGAAACTCAATTTTTGTAATAATCAATAAAACAAGCACCAAAAGGTCGCCATCGAGGGTTTGGGTTGTCAAGGGAATCAATTAAAAATGCAACAAGTGTAAGGCTGGGATGATTTTAAGTTCATTGATTATAAAATGATGAGTAAAACATAATCTTTACAAAAATAAAGATGCGATAATGAAAATACGGGAACAATGATGATCTACCATTAAAAATGGCATACCTCATTACCATAGCCGATACTTTCACGGCTCTGGCATTAAGTTGCAAATGCCAGCATCCATCCGACTCGAAGCATGGCAGGTAGGCCTCTTGGGGTACCTCCCAACCAACACTAATGGTACTCTTCTTCCTCGATCTCCTCGGTACAGGGGCCACACACACAATACCAGGATGTAAGGTAAGCTAGAGAGGTAGTGGGGAGCTAGAGGGGCCCCATAGTGATAATAGTGGAGGTCATTCAATGTAGGTGGACTAGGTCCACTATATTGATAAATCAGGCCCACTATGGTAGTTAGATATAATAAATGTAGAGGAGACTTCTTAGAAGGTTCTACTTCTGGGAATTCCTCCTCTAGAATGTTCTTAGGTGATGGTGGCACTATATAAAGAGATTCAAGTAATGTAATGAGATATGAAGAGAGGTATTGTATTTGGAGAGGTATCTCAATAGGAGGAGGATGCCCCTCGAAGAAGCCAGTGAACAAGAGAGAGTCCCCTATGCAGTCTGCAAATATACTTCCTCTAGAGACGAAGTGAAACGGAGAGGATCCCCCTATGCAGGATAAGTTTATCCTCTGAACTACCACTCCAAATAAAATACTCTCTTCATATCTCATTATATTTCTTGAACCTTTATATAGTGCTACCAACAATATTCTAGAAAGGAGAATCTTCTAGAGTAAATTATATTATTATTATATCTAACTACCATAATTGACATAGCATATGAAGGACCTAGTCCACTATGAAATGACCATCACTATGAACTCAACCACTACCAGCTAACTCTGACTGCTAGCACCCATCTCACACCTCACAAGGTCAGGAGCTACCACTCTACTTGAAGGTGGGTATCCCAACTCCCCATAAGATAAGTTCAATCAAGACAAAATTAGGTGGCATTAACGTTACACACAAAGATGAGATCATACTCCTCCTCCATCCTTTATAGAAGTTTTCATGTAATTATTTTCCCAAATTCTCATAAAATTCCTTTTTCAATTAATTAATAGGGAAAAAAATTCCCCCGTACACGTCGCCAGATCCCCTAGTTGCACTAACGTTCATTTAATTAATTGATGAGTATTCACATTTACACCCACCTAAAATCATTCCTAAAAACCACAAGGTGTCCCAAATTTACATACACAGCTAGCCAAATGACTTACGAATTTACTAAATTCTAGTTGAGTTCATAATTAGAAAGTTCTAAGGCAATATTCCTTACTAAGCTAGACATTCTTTTCTTTATGTTTGCCCTTTTTCTTTAGGTTTTCCCCTTTTTCTTTAAGTTTCCTATTTCTTTTAAGTTGCTTACTCTTTTCCTTTTTAACTAAAATCTATTTAGCAAAGTGTAGATAAAAACCATTTACCCTTTTTCTTATTTAATTAAAAAAAAAAAAAAAAAAAAAAAAAAAAAAACAACCATTTACCCCTCTTTTCCTTTTTTTAACTAAAAGATTAAATTAGCTAAAATGGAGTGAAACAACCATTTCCTTTTTAAAATTTTAACCCTCCATTATAATTTGATTTAATAATTTAATTGAATTTCTTACCCCCTTCTTGTTACATGTTTAATTACTTGATTATTATTTTTGACCACATGTGTTTCTTAGACCTAGATTTTAATTTCACTAGGATGGGTGACATTTTTTATTAAGGAAATTGTTTTAAATCTTATTTTCATCATTTAAGGCCATTTAGAATCCTTACGGGTTAGAATCATGACCCAGCGCCGGGGCCTTTTAGGTGCTCAAAGGGTGCCACTTGTCTCTTTCCCCTTTTCCTTGCGCAACGTGCCCTCCAGGACGCACCAACGTGCTCCAAGGTTTCCACTCAAATTTTATTCAAATTTTAATTATGCAACACACCCTTCAAGATGCACCTTCGTGCTCCAAGAGTGCCACTTGCCTCTTGATTGACTTGGTAGACATAAAAACCTCTAGAGTCAATACTCCATGAGGTGATCTTGTGGGATACTAAAGGGATTCTGGGAATAAGGCCCTTTCCTTATTGTGCAGCCCTTAGAATCATCATGGTGACTTTCACATTCTTCCCTCCACGTGTCAGGTGCTAGCAGTAGTTAATCGTTAATATCGTTGAGGCATGACAAAGGTGCTAGTAGGATGTGGTAGGAGATCTTTGTCCACACCTCTCCCTCAAGTCTCTGGTTGTCTGCTGACCCCTCTAAACCACATGCGGGTTTGGTCGACAAGCTATCATCGACTTGGATCCATCAACGAATCGTAATAGGCAATAATAATCAACATCGTAACATCTAATCCTATGTACATGTGTCACATCAATAACACTCTCAACAATAGTCCTCTCTCCCTAACTTTCGATCCGAGTCCAAGGGTCTCATTGATGCCTCTACATCCTCAATGTCCAAAGTCCTTCACACTTAGAAGAACCCATTCAATATCACATGTATATGCAAATACAACAAAATAACACATTGTCGATCCATAATGTCTCATAATCATAATGAATGATGATTGTATAATAATCTGGATCTCCTGCAAGCAAGTGTCCTCAAGAGACAAGTTAAACAGGTGTTATTAGCATGAGAGATATTCACAGAACCTGAGAAATACATGCAATGAGAGAAGACAAAGCTCATATCACCACCATTAGAATCTTTTTCATAGAAGTTCAAAGGCGTCGCATATGTATTCAATTCAACTCGAGGAATTTTACAATGGGTTTAGAACAACTAGAATTGTGCTCTTGCACTTCTTCCCACCATTAATACATTGGGAACCGATGCTTATGCAATTCGATTTCCTTTGGTTATAAACTAATTACAATAGTTAATTTGAAACGTTTCAGCTTGTAAAAATGAGTACAATGATTACAAATGACAATTTGGGAAGCGTTTCATGATCCAACTACATATTCCTCTGACGCTTCAACTCCCTCCTTAGCAACATTTTCTTTGAAATGTCACTTATAATCTTTCAAATCTATTCCCATTTATCCATATTCTCATTAAATATTTGGGAATATGTTTGAATAAAAATAATTCCCAAATATTTTTTCTATCTTGTAGAATTAAATTTCTATAATTTAATTCATGCCCATGGATTTTAAAACCATTTGTACTTCCCATGGGTTTTAAAACCATGTCTTGTTTTTCCTAATTAACCATTTCACCGTGAAAACCATTGACTGGTTTGTTTCCCATGGTTTTGAAAACCATGTCTTAGTTACCATCTTTGGTAAAATACCTTTAATCTTCTTCTTTTACTTAAAACCTTTTGATGAAATTATCCAGTGCTTTATTTCATGCATCTTCCCATTTGGTATTTTCCATGGAAATAAACAGTAATCTCTTTAAATTTTAAAATGTGAATTTTACCTCCGGCAAAACAATTTCACGGCGAGGAATAATTTCTTTTATTGGAAATTTTATAATTTTTATTGAAATGCATTCTGGAAAATGTTTCACATAAAATATATGATAAATGGTTGCATTTATTATATCGGGCTTGGGATGGAGTGGTTTTACTCCACACCACTTTTACCCCGATATTCACCACGTAAGGACACGTCTCCCCAACCAAAAAACCATGATATTTTCCTCCTTCACATAATTAACCTCTGCGCTAATTATCCGCATGATATGTATGTGTGTCCTCCATCCACCCTTTGAATTTTCCACATAATAAATTGAGATTCGATGCCCATGATTTTACATGATGCCATAATTTAAATATTGGATCGAATATTAATACAAAATATTACTATAAAAAATATTTATAATAGCACCTATTTTCTAAGGACTTTTTGGAATGGGGCTTATCATGACTTTGTGGATAGGATAAGGGTGCTTAATAAAAGGAATATTTTTAATTTTCAAGAGGAATATGATAATAAGGGTAAAATTGAATGATGATGGAACTAAGGGATTTAGATAAGCATTCAGGACATATATAGGTTTGGGATATTTGCCAATATTTTTGACTCATGGAGGACATAAATATTTTGGATGAATAGTCGAGTGAAGGATTTAGGTAATGGGAACTTGACAGAGATGGTGAAAAAGTTTAAAATCTTAGTGGAAAAATAGCATAAGGACAAGATACTTTGGGAAAATTAATGAAAATTAGCATGTGATAACATTGGCTCCAAATGGGGATGCTATCCTCCCGGTGAAATATCAAATAACTCATAGACTCGGTGCCTAATCCATTAGGATGCTCCCAAAACATATTATTAGTATTACCACTGCTTTCGACTGTCACCAATAATGCCCTTTGAAAACCAATTACGCACATTGCTCTCAACTTCGATAAACATTGAATGCAGCTGAAATATGGTACACTACTAGAAATGCTGTGAAAATGCTTGACCATCGAGCATTTTTCATACTCCTATCTACTCTAAATGCTAAAATGAACTACCAATCAAGTAAAATCATAATGCAGTGCAACAAACATTTTATCACTTCAGTTTGTTTCTTTACATGCTTGCTCAAGAACGATAATTCATTCAAAGACCATCCATAAATCAAATCTCAAAAAAATTAAAACATTTGTCTTGTTTCTTTGTCTCCAACAAAGCGCACCAAATGGATCCTTTGGCTTTATTCACAAAACAACAATCATGTTTCCACCTCTTCCATTGCATTCTTGTTTTCATGTGATTTAACTTTTTGATTGCCACCAAGAGGCTGAAAAATCTGATGAGACTGTTGTAAATAAAATATTTTGAATCAAAAGACAATGTTGGCTGAATTGAAAATCCTGGTGGAAAGAAATCCATGTCTAACGATGTTGATTTTCCATCATATTTATTTAATTTGGTAGTTGAGCACATGCTACAAATCTGAACTGAAATAAACTTCCATGTAATCAACCACATGAACATTAAATGCATGAGAAGGTTATTTGGGGTCTTCCTCTTCACTGATAACAATTTGTTCATGTAAAATAGTGTTAAGCTATAGATGAAATCGGACTTCCTTGCTTCCTCTGTTATCTCATGATTTTCTTTCCAACAATTCAAAGGAAGAAAAACATAATGGAGAAATAGTTTTCATTTTGAAGAAGCTGGTAGTTGAGCACATGCTACAAATCTGAACTGAAATAAACTTCCATGTAATCAACAACACGATCATTAAATGCATGAGAAGGTTGTTGGTCTTCCTCACTGATAACAATTTGTTCATGTAAAATAGTGTCGCTGTGAATGAAATCAGACTTCCTTGCTTCCTCTGTTATCTCATGATTTTCTTTTAACAATTCAAAGGAAGAAAAACATAATGGAAGATAGTTTTTATTTGAAAGTCCACTGCTTTCTTCATATTCAACATCATGCCTGGAGGATTTCTGATTTGAAACATTATAAACATTTTTCTTCAGCAATTTCAAAGAAGAAAAACACAATGGCAAGGTTCTTTCACCTGATTTAAAACCTTCTTCATTTTCTTCACTGAAGTCATATGCACATTTTTCAATTTCTTTGGATTCCTGAACACACTCATTTTCAGATTCATCTTCGACCAATGGCTGCAATTTTGAACTAACAAGATCTTCTACATAACAAGCAACGGGGTCATCAAACACATGAGAAGATTGCTGTGATTTTTGTCAATTTGTTCCAGTGAATTAGTGTGATTTGGCATCAACACACATTCCTTTGCTTCAATGATGATATTAGAATTTTGTTTCAACAATTTAAATGAAGAAAATCATAAAGATAATTAATTTGCTTTAGCTGATTCAATACTTGCTTCTTTGTAACTGTGATATGTAGGTTGATTGCTCTCATTACACTGCTGAAAAACAACATTTTCTGATAGAGAACATGTAGCTAGTTGTTCAAGGAAGTCAACATCATAACCATCATCATATTCATCATATATAGGAAAATCAGCAACATATGCAATTTCATCTAACAAGGAAAATCTTGGAACACCAACCTGCTCTTCAACAAGCTAATTTGCAAATTCATCTTCTTGACTGTCTACAAATGAATACATAAAACAATCATCCACATGCTTATCGTGGGATGGATCTGAAGCTAAATCAACACCTCCTTTTTCAATCAGTGGAATATAATCTTTTGCAAAATCATTAGCATTGGAAACTTCAAGAGGACCTGTGATATTATCAACTCTCTGCTCAATATGCCAATCAAATATTTTCTATTCATATTCACTGTCACGTTCTTTAGCATCCAACTCATTTCGAATCTATTTACATGCTTGGATATTATGTTGAATCTCCTGAGCATCATTAAACATTTGATGTAAGGACTTAGGTATTCTTTCCATCAGGAGGAAAGACAAATCTAGATGAAAAGTTGTTGCATAATGGAGCATGGCAACAACTTCAGTGGGTTGAATTTCTTTGGGAAAATTGTAACAAATATTGGAAAACTTCCTATTGAATGTAGAAATAGTTTCATTTCTCTACCTTTTTAAGTCATAGAACTCTGTAAGCTGTAGATCCAAAGATTTCTTTTTGCCCCAAAACTTCAAAAAAACATTCTTCAATTCCTCCCATGAGATGATTGTTTGTGGCTGCAAATGTTTAAACCAGTCTTTGGTATCCCCTTTCAAGGATTGAGAGAAGGCCCTCATACAAACATCATCATGATAAATCTCAAACAAATCTATAAAATTTTCAAAATATTGGATGTGTTTTTCAGCTAGGATGGCATAAGGTTCTTCATCAAAAACAGGTAGGTACTTATAGTGCTTTGGAGGAAAATCATGAAGGATGTGAGGTAATATTAAGGGTTTGTATCTATGTTGAATCTTGGAAGGTGTTGAATCAAGTGTAGGATGTGAAATATCAACCTTGGTTTCATGAGGTTCATCAACTTGGTTATGGTCATCACATGGCTTAGATGGAAAATTTTGATCAAAATCAGTGATACAGTGAGGAGATGTATGTACAACTTTAATAGGAGGATATACAATTGCAAGATTCTCATGATCATCATTTGAATGCAACAGGTAAAGATTTGTTTTTTATCATGTTCAAGAAAGGACAAAAGGTAATTAATCACAGAAAATATTATGTCTTGGAAAAAAATCAACTTTAGGTACTTCTTTTCTCCCATGATGTTCTTTCATACCTCTGTCAAGGGATCTCATCTTCTAGTGGAGTATTTGAATCACATTTGAAGCTTGAGTGGAGTTTCCAATAAAATCTTCAGGGTATTGAGTCTTTGGATAGTGGAGTCGCCATGAAAATTTTGAATTCTAGATTCTTGAAAATGGAGTCGCTAGGTGAATGATGTAAAACCTTTCTATGTCCAAATAATTTTCACCATCAATACTTAGATCTGAACTTTATTGTTTCTCCCAGGGAATATTTCACCTTCGTTCCCCGAAAATGGTGCTAGAATGTTAGCACTCTGTAAATTTGTCTGGATGATAGACAAACGACATAGGTAACTATTTCAACTAGCTTTAGAGCTGGGAACTGGCCTGCTTAGCTCAGAGAGGGCTCTCTCATGTCACTTGATGTTTATTTTGCAATCAATGGCTAGATTTAGTTTTTTTTGGGGTTTTTTATAAGTTTGATGGCCAAGAAGAGGAGGGACACTCAGGGATATGGAGTCAAAATTCTGAAAGTGAATGGAAAAAATGGCTGGATAGTAGAAATCTCCAGAGGATAAAGGCTAAATGAGGAAATGAATCTGAGTTGTAAATTGAAATTTGTAGAATGTAAGAGGAAAGGGGAAAAACAAGTAAGTGCATCCGAGCATTAATAAAATGAATTCTGAATTGGTTAGGAATAAATACACACAATTTAAATTGCTTCAACCGAGAGCATCACAAGATGAATTTTGGGCCTTTGACTATCCAATTTAAACAAAATAAAATGCACATGGAATTAAAGAACATAGGAAGTACATAAAATGAGAGAAGACAAAACTCATATCACCACCATTAGAATCTTTTCATAGAGACTTCAAAGCTTCTGCATATGTATTCAATTCAGCTCCAGAAAATTACAATGGAGTTCAGAACAACCAGAATTTGTTCCCTTTCACTT
>SNQJ01S0157042.1:0-18534 GCA_010110895.2 Picea sitchensis
GAGGGAACTATACCCTCATCTTCAGATAGACTGAAAATAGTCTTTTGGAGGTCCAAAAGATTTCCAATGGGGAGGTGTGATCCAGGGGATCAAATTTTGCTCAA
Source organism: Picea sitchensis (assembly GCA_010110895.2). Lineage (NCBI taxonomy): Eukaryota > Viridiplantae > Streptophyta > Pinopsida > Pinales > Pinaceae > Picea > Picea sitchensis. The sequence goes on from SNQJ01S0157042.1 coordinate 105, forward strand.
AATTCAAAGTGCTTGAAATCGCTTCAAATCGAACGGGAGTGTAGGCCTCATCGTTATGAACCCAACACAACTCGTTTGGGTTCAAATGGACTTCGAAAGCGAGAGATATCGCGTTCTGTTCAAAACGATAAACAAAAAAAAAAAATGGATGCTGACTGTATAGTCCGTACAGTCTGTACGGACGCTGACGTGGAAAACTGTATGACACATGGAAGGCAGTTGTGTGGACAGTTGGCATATTACATGGCACGTTTGCAGCGAACGGGATGGCAACATGTTGCCCAATCAATAGCTACCACGTGTCACATATATATTGGTTTAAAATTTGTGTATTCAGCAGGACTCGACCCCGAGACCTCTGGGTAGGGGAAGAGACTTGGGGAGGGTCACCGACCGACGTGCCACCATATGTGCCTTGTAATATATATGGCGCACATTATATTTCAATTGAATTGTATTGAATGTAGGGGCGCGGACTGGGCCGGGGCTTAGCCCCAACCCCCGGTCCCGTGTGTATACAATATAACCACGATATTATATGTGCGCCCTCCGACCGTTATCGTATAGCCTTTTCACATGAGTCGTCGGTCGTATGGTATGCGATGTGACCATGGGCATGCCTTTTTCTAATCGTTTGAACTTTGGCCCTTTATATATATTCGTGCGGTCGTATGGCGCTTCACATGCCCACGGGCCTTAGACGGTTAAGGGCTAGCGCGTAACTGTGCGACAGTTTGTACTAGTTGTGCGGTTACGCCCGTTGCTGGGTTTTAATGCATAAAAACGCGTGGGGGCTAGGTTGAGCCAAGAAGGGTGCATTTTGGCGATCCAGAGACAACAAGTTTGAAGGGAGACTTCCAGGAAGCCTATCTTCTTCAATTTTTGGCCAAACAAGGTGCCGAAAAAGCCCAGCTAGGGGTTTTTGGACGTTTTAGAGCCGTTGGAGCCATCTATTTTGCATTTTGAGCATTGTAAAGCACATTTTTTAGCACTTTGAGAAAATAATACAAATGATCCATTGGAAGCTGGACCAGGAGATGTAGCCCAAGAGAGGGGTGAACTCCTTTATCATTTGTTGTGTTATGTGTTTTATATTCACTGTTTATTGTTGTTGTTTATATGCATCTTTGATGACTAATTTCTATAAAAGTTGTGTTGCAAATTGATCCAATTGCATTTTAACACGTGAACTAAATCTTGCAAATAATTTCAAGAATACAAGTCTTCTTCATTTTTAGATCATGTAAGAGGGAGTTAACCTCAAAATTCGAGATCAAAGACTTACGCTTGATGCATTACTTCCTAGGATTGGAAGTGTGACAAAGACAGGGCGAGATATTTATGGCAAAAGAAAAATACACAATGGATGTACTAAAGAGGTTTGGTATGATGGATTGCAAATCCATGTCTACTCTGATGATTACCAACATGAGGAATCTGCATGATTATGATACATGTTCATATTTGGTGGATCCCACCATGTATAGGAAGTTGATTGGATCATTGATGTACATGATCCACACTAGGCTAGATATATGCTATGAAGTGATTGTAATGAGTCAATTCATGACTAAATAGAGACAGAGACACTGGGTGGCAACAAAACACATCTTGAGATATCTCAGAGGGACCATTACTTATGGTCTGAGATATGCATCCAACGGTGGTTTATTTCTGCATGGGTATGCAGATGCTAACTAGGAAGGAAGCCCAATGGATCAGAAGAGTACTTCCAGATACTCCTTCAGTTTAGGATCCACTATGATCTCTTGTTCAAGCCATAAGCAAGGATCCATTGCACAGAGTACAACAGAAGTTGCGTACATTGCAACAAGTGATGCTAGCAAGGAAGCATTATGGCTCAGAGAATTGGTTTCTAGGTTGTTTGGTGACAAGCTTGAGACGACGGTGGTTCATAGTGATAATCAAAGTTGCATAAAATTGACAGAGAACCCAGTATTTCAAACATACTGACATGAGGTACCACTACATCCGAGACTTGGTCTAGAAAAAAACTGTAAAGTTACAGCACATAGACACGAGCGAGCAGGTAGCTGATATCTTGACCAAGCCTCTGACCTCGAGACAATTTGTGAAGCTAAGAGGCAAGCTTGGTGTGGCTGAGAATGACTCCTTCGTTGAGAGGGAGTGTTAAATTTGGCAACATCGACAGTCATTCTCTAATGAGAGGCCATATGGGCCACCTTGAGGCTAGCCAGGGAGATTTGGAGAATCAAACAGTCTTGTGAGGTATTGACAAAAGCTAAGGGGAACGTACAGGGTATTTGTTTTCAACCGTGTTTATACCCCATGAAGACTTTACACCCCAGAAGAATGTACACTCATCAACGCGGGGTAGTGCAGGGGGGTTACCCCCTTGCAGGGTCTGGGGGGATATCCCCTGGTTGAGGGGTCCAAGAGCAAGCGGACCCCCAAAAGAAAAATTGCCTTGTAAATTATATTGTAATTTCATTGTAAAAACTTATATTGTAATTGCCTTATAAATGTATATTTTAATTTCATTGTATATTGATTCTATTAAATTAACAATGAAAAAGTTTTTGTAAATGAGTTGTAAGTCGTCAAATAAATGTTGCAAAAGTTACTAGTCCTATCAATTTGGATGTGAGAAGTAAGTGAATTGCTAATTAGTGCCATAAAAGTTTAGTTTAGGGCCAAATTAGCAAGTGCCCATGAAAAGATGGAGACGAATGTATTGGAAAGACTTAAAATCCCCCAACCAACCTAGCTAGTCGTTATGTCTCTCGTCTCACCCTAAAATGAAAGTGAAGGCACGAGCGTTAATTAAAACTATATTTAAAAAAATCTAAGTTATAACAAGCCCATCCTCTCAAATCTCCCATTTCGTTTGTTTCATTTTGCAGTTGGATGAACAAGAGGAACGTCTGAGAGTCAGTGTCCATTTCGTTTGTTTCGTTTTGCAGTTGGATGAATAGGAGGAACGTCTGAGAGTCAGTCTTGAGGAAGAGTACCCAAGAAGTTTGAATTAGTGTTGAGGAAGTCTGAGTTAGTGTTGCATGGAGAACTCCGATGGTATTTGGAAATGGAGCAGAGATAGCAAGAAGCTTTTCAGGATGAGCAGGGACATGTGCTTTCCAGTTCAAAATCCAAGTGAGGAGGTTGGTCCCTTCGAAAATGGAGATTCAACCAAGTCCCCAGTATCAGTAATTCGACGTCATTTATCTTCATCTAGGTCTAAGTCAGATCACCCACATGATGATTCAGGCCCCGGTGGTCCGTTCTTGCTATGGCCTTTAGGGTTTGCGAATGAGGGAATGAAGGGTTGTTTAGGTCAGTATATCAATTCCTGGCATATTTATGAAATATCAATTATCTCTATATTTATAAAATATCGTTTGAACACCCTCTCAACTCTCAGATTTTGTTCATTTCGTCTGGCAGTTTGATGAATATTTCGTCTGGCAGTTTGATGAATAGGAGCAATGTTATATTTATTTATTCTTGTTTCTCACACCATATTTTTCTGATTCTCTTCTCCAGTCTGGTGGGTATGCTATGCAATTGTTGTTTGCTTCCACTCCCACCTCTTGAGATTGGGCGCACCATTTTTGTTGTATCTGAAGCAGTCTCAAGCTGCAGTCTAGTGCAATTTGAGCCCTCGCCTGGCCCTTGTACGCCTTTGTCGTATCTGAAGCAGTCTCAAGCTCCAGTCTAGTGCAATTTGAGCCCTTGCCTGGCCCTTGTACGCTTTTGTTGTATCTGAAGTAGTCTCAAGCTGCAGACTAGTGCAATCTGAGCCCTCGTCTGGCCCTTGTACACCTTTGTTGTATATGAAGCAGTCTCAAGCTACAGTCTAGTGCAATTTGAGCCCTCGCCCGACCCTTGTACGCCTGATTAAGTCTAGTACAATTTGAGCCCTCGCCTGACCCTTGTACGCCTGGTTAAGGGCTCTGGAAGTCTGAGTTAGTTTTGCATGGAAGAGTATCCAATGGAGAACTCCAATGGTATTTGGCAATGGAGCAAAGATTGCAAGAAGCTTTTCCGGATGAGAAAAATCCACTCTAGGGCAGATGGATTCTCTTCAGTAGCTAAAATGGGCTCTCTTGCGGATGCGTCCTCTCCAAACATTATTCTCAAGGGCAGGCAATGCATCGATGATTCTCCCCTCCGCATATCTTCAGAAACTTTGGAAGAAAATTCATTGAAATCTAGAGCTTATTGCAGGGACATGTGCTTGCCAGTTCAAAATTCAATTGAGGAGGTTGGTCCCTTCCAAAATGGAGATTCAACCAAGTCCCCAATATCAGTAATTCAACGTCATGTATCTTCATCTGGGTTTAAGACAGATCACCCACATGGTGATTTAGGCCCCGGTGGTCTGTCCTTGCGATGGCCTTTGGGGTTTGAGAATGAGGGAATGAAGGGTTGTTTAGGTCAGTATGCATCTTGCAACAGGGAGCACTTGTTGAAGGTCTCTTCATCATGTTCAATTTCTAAGGTGCTTGCAGAGGATATAGAGTTGTAGTCACGGAATGTGAACGAAAGAATGAGGTATTTGAGGCATGTTGCTTGTTGTGGAACCAGTTTTGATTACATTAATTGGCCCGGCGATCCTCCTGTTAGGAAGAATCCCAAGAGAAATCAGAGCTTGGTCTCTGAGACCAGCACTAGCCCTTTCGAAATTGAGAATCAGAAGACTAAATCTGAAATCTTATTTCAAGGACTTCATCTTTTAGCTGATGTTGCGGTTCGGATTCTGGAAAATGATTTCCCTGAGAATAGTCTCACAGAAGAGAACGATATTAGAAAGGCAATCTTCATTTCCACGGGGGTACAATTCATGCAGAAGAGATTACTCAGAAGAGCCAAAAGTGCTTTTAAATATCACCAGCCCTATGTTTGGCCGATGGTTCATGATATAAAGAATAGTCTCACAGATGAAAAAGGGATTCGAAAGGCAATCTTCATTCCCACAGGAGTACCATTCTTCCAGAAGAGAGTACCCAGAAGAGCCAAAAGTGCTTTTAAACATCGACAGGTGCTTCATGATTTAGAGAACAGTCTGAGTGCTACCAAGGCAGAGCCTCTCTTGATGGCTAACAACATCTGCAAGCTGGGTGACCCTGACTGCATAAAGAAGAGTGAAAAGGAAGTTGTGGGTAATGTGGTTAATGAAGATCCAATGGCGATCCCACATGTCCACCGCTCGAAGAGAACTCGATCCCAGACATTGCCATCAAAGTATCGTGACTGTGTTCTCCATCCATGGAAGAGAGGTACTGGAAGATAGTTCACTTTATCTCTCTGTGTTGATCGAGTAAGCCACAGGGCTGAAATCATTATAAATTTTTTACAACTTTATCTCTCTGTGTTGATCGAGTAAGCCACAGGGCTGAAATCATTATATTGTTTCATGAGAAGACCTTTGCAATATCAATTGTCACGAATGTATCTTAGAGAATCTGGAGACTGGCAGATGAAATACTGACAGAGAGAAGAAATGTTGTCTCGTCACACTCTGTAATAAGAAAAGCCATTGATCAACTATTTTTTAACTCTGTATATATTACGAAACTGTTCAATTGCATTCCTTATTAAATCTGTTTTCAGTATTGTTCATTACACTTTGTAAATAAGAAAAGCCATTGATTAACGATTTTTTTTACTCTCTCACAGTGTATATATATTAAGGAACTGTTCAATTGCATTCCTTATTATACCTGCCGTCCAGGCATGGTATATAATCGAATTGGGTCCTCTTATTTTTCATGGCAGCGTATGTGGAATCTAGATGTCAATGTTGAAGGGTGAAGTGGATTCATTCTAATTGTAATTGAGTAGCAATTTTGTGCCAGTGATGACAGATTCAATTCTCACATACCCTTTTTGCTAAACTCGCCACAGAGGCTGTTATGCCAAAGAGGAATTCACCCATCAATGTGAATCTTGGTTTCGACGAGCTTTGCAAAACACAGACTAGCTCACATTATATAATTGTGAATAATAGGCTGTTGCATCTTGAAAGTAATATGCACGGGTATACAAGGTAAAGGTATACCTGTTGCATCTGAAAGCTCTATTAACACCATGGTGGATTTCTACACTGAGGTCGACCCTCCCCTCCCCGGAGTGAAAGTTTGATCAAGTCTTCACAAGTGTTCTGCCTGGATGGTTTGATCATTCACTTTGCAACGTGCCCTTTCCTTTTCATTCTGCGGAGTCATTTTTTCTGCATGCCTCCTAGGAAACAGGTTTATCAGATGATTAATCTTACTTGGTCACTCTTTTCTTGTTATTGCTCTGAGTGCTGTTTGCAAGGAGGATAAATGTTTCCGATGGCTATTAATTTTCTCTTTAATTCCTTGCAAGCATTCTTAGCTGAAGGAGAAAAGAAAAGTCAAAGTTCAGATCTGTCATATTCTCTCTCATATTTCCTATAAACATAGGCAAATTTATGTACATGTTTATGCCTGAAAGTTGGAAGAAATTACTTAGTGGAAGTGAAGTTCCGTCAACAAACAGTACAGGCATTCATTCTTGTATGACATAGGTAGTTTGATCTTCAACAGTGTTCATTTATATTTCTTTCCTGACCGGGCAAGCATGAACTTTGTTGTTATAAATTGCAGTTATGCAGTTCTTTCAAACATGAGTGGTAAAAGTTTTGTCTTTGTAGCCATAGGCTCTTCTCTAAGGAAGTAGGAACCAGTTTTATTTGGAAGTGTACTTTTGCTGATTCTGAACTAGCTTTTGACTTAGTCAAGCAATGTTGGGAATGGCTAGGGCCCTCTTCCTTCACTGGGCATTCAAATGTGAGATAATTGGCTTTTAACATCCACTCTGTCTCTTGAGAAGTATGGAGTCATGGACATGATTTTAAAAGAGAGGGTGATTTGAAGCATGCCTTGGATCACTTTAACCCTGTACAGTTTTCTCAGAATCGCTGGTGCAGAACTCCCAAGCTATGGCAAGAACATGTGGGCCTAATAAGTATGAAGTTATGTTTGAGCCCCGACACTGACCAGGTCAAAAATTGCTGATTTTATACTGACAGTTGTCTTCTCCTCAACAGGATAAAGAAAGATATAGTTTATTTGACAGCTTGGGAAGTAAAAGTTTACAACTCGGGCAAGAACTTTTTATAAAATTGTACTACAACAAACATGGCGAGAACTTACCAGATAATTAAGTTTTTGAATTGACATGGTTTTAATCTATTATTGTCATGGCTTGAATTGACATGGTTTTTGAATTGACATGGCTTGATTAGTTCTTTATTTTTAATCCAAAAGAAGAATCTTTGTGGGCTCGTCTCCTTAACAAAATATTAATATTTTGATCTTAGTATCCCACTCTGGAATAGGATCTTAGTAAACACTGCTGCTTTCGGTGCTGCTACCTCCTCTCCTGTGGGTGGTTCCAGATGAACTGAATCAAGGTCAATCACAGGTGCTACCCCCGCCTTAGTTAATGACGGTCAAACGGTAGCTATATTAATCTTTGGGTTATAGGTCCGTTCGTTCTTAATATTAACCTGGAACTGGGTCAACCGCTACTGCTGCTGGAATTGACTTTGCAATGGCTGGTACCTATACGCCTTTGCTTTAGGTGGATAAACTGCTGCTCGCTCTAACCTTTGCATCTACTGCCTGTGATTCTGCCTAAGTTGTTGTCTCTGCTGCCTATGCTGGTTATTAATCAACAAGAGAAACCAGATCTTCTGCTGTAACCGGGTAAACTGCCTTTTTTCCTCTGTCCTAGTGGGCTGTAGTTCCAATAGTAATTGTCTGGGCATCCAATGTGTTTCCCTTTGCTTAAGAGCTATATATTATGGCCTTTATTTCTCCTTTCACTAAGTAGGACGCCACGTTTCGCTGCTGCATGAAAAAATTGTGCTCTTAATGCATGCTGGAAGGTGCAAGATCAATGGGTGCCTTAGCAGCGTAAATTGTTGCTCTAGCCGAAGCCGTTGCCCCAAGATGAGTGTTATGCATGGAGACTATCTGGTGATGCATGAAGACCATGTGGAGCAGCCAACATACATGTAAACCAAGTGGAAGATCATTGATACCTGCACGTAAATTCACAAAAAAATTATTAATAATAACATATACTTGGAAAAATAAACATTTGAAAAAGTGAAAAAGTGATTTAGTGACTACAAACTCATCATAATTCACTACCTACTAATTTATTTAATTTCTGTTACATTAAATAACCTTCTAAATTAATTCTAGAACTAGTGTAACATCCTAAAGCATTTTCTTAATCCTAAATGCAGATTCTGCAGAAAGGTTCGATAGGCATAGTACTGGTAACAAGATGGATGTTGCCATTCTATGAGTCTTCTCTGCTTGATCAAACGGCTACCCAGAGAGCAATTGACTTTAGAATCGGATGGTATGTATCTGTTTGTATCTTGCCATAAATCTATTTTAATACTCTACAATGCACTCTCAATACAATATACACACTATGAATTGTGTTTATATGTGTATTGTTGTTGTTGGTATTTGGATTAATTGCCATAAATCTATTTTAATACTCTACAATCCATTCTCAATACAATATACATGCTATGAATTGTGTTACTAATATTGTTTTTGTTGGTATTTGGATTAAAAAATGTTTCTAGAGCCATTGACATCTGGGAAGTACCCTGATTCTATGACAACGTTTGTGGAAGCATGTTTGCCACACTTTACTAGTCAAGAAGCCAAAGACTTGAAAGACTCATTCGATTTTATGGGTTATAACTATTACACAACACGATTCACATTCAACAATCCTCATCCACGTCTTCTTCATATGGATTACGTTATGGATACCACTGCTAATGTATCTTGTAAGATTGTAGGCCATCCATTTCAATACAACTTCAAAATTTTTATTTGTATTTCACCCAAATCAATTTGGATTATGAAAAATGTATTTAGTAAATCCTTTTTCTTATCCTCGAGCTCTCTATACCCACAATGAAAACATATTCAACAAGTCATATTTGAATCCTATTTCCTTGATTTATAATGTTCTATATTTTGATATCTAAATTTTTCTGTTTTTCCTGCTGGTGTTTCAGATGAAGTAAACAGAATTTTCATTGGATCAAACGTAAGGGAATATTAAGATTTCTCATTTAAGGATTACTCCAATGACATGAATTTGATTTATGAAGATTATGACCATCCTTTTGCAGGTAGGTGTCTCCGATTTCAGGTCTTATCCAGCTGGATTAAGGGAATCTTAAACTATACAAAGAAATGTTATAACAACCCTCCCATATACATCATTGAAACTGGTAGCTTCTTAGTTTAAAGCATAGGTTTTCCTGGTAATTTTTCCCCAATTGAGTAATGCTTGAAATAAAGTCTAGCATTACTTGTAAGCAATAAATGTTCGTCGTTGGTCTCCATGCTGGACATGGGTATAACATGCAATTTCTTTCTTTCCCTCAAATGCAAATGCACTCTCACCATTTAGAGTGTCTATCAGACAACATGAGGGTTCTAAGAGTCCAGGTTTTGAATCTCCCTGCATCTTTGTTTTACATTTTTCCATTTAGTTTACCCCATGAATTTACACTGGTTTATAGTTGCGAGAGTATCAGTGTAATTAGAATTTGCAGAAACATAAACCAGGGCCCAACAACGAAGAAGCAAATCGATATGTCATACTCAATTCAGCATTTTCGGGGCATACTCTAGTGTTATGAGATTAGTAAAGTTACTCCTCTGTTCCAAACTACAACACAATTTTACCATTAATCATACTTTGGATGCATATCCTGCCAAAATGTCATGTCCACGAAATTTCAGAATAAGATTTTACATGTTACACAATTCTCTATATTTATCCAAAGTCGGTAGAGTCGTACTTGCCGCAAAACCGTGTCAAAAACTGCTACAGCTATTATTTTATTATACCTACATAACATGAGATATACACTGCCATATAACCTTGTTAACTCTATTTTCAGTATTATTCATTACATTGAATGCATGCACTTAACGAGTCCTAAGGAGTCGAAAAAACTTAATCAACAATGTGAAGACAGGTTGTTTTATCAAGCCAAGGAAATACAAATATAATTTAATATATATATATATATATATATATATATATATATATATAGGGTTTATAATTGGTATAATTTTGTAGGAAACATATTTTAAGTTTATTTGTTTGATGAGGAAGAAAAAAAAAAAATAAATAAATAAAAATAAAAATATATACATATATATATAGGTTATAAATGGTATAATTTTGTATAAAATCTATATATATATATATATATATCAAAAGGATTTATAAAATGGTATAATTTTGTATAAAATCTATTTTATGTTTACTATTTTGAAAGGCTTGAAAATGTATTAAACATATTTTGTTTTTTTCTTTATTTTTTTGAAAAAAAAAATACTTATTAATAACGGGCACTTAACTTCTAAGATAGGGAGAATGAGATTTAGAAACTGGCTGCAAATCCATTCTTTTTTAAATCCGCGATATTTTTGTATTTATATTCTATTTTAATAATACAATGTTTTTTTATTATTTACTATAAAAATATTATATTTTTATTAAAATAAATTTTCAATGTGATTATATCTTTCAACCTCTAGAAAGTTAATTTTTAATTCTTATTATTTATTTTAAACAAAGATATAAGTTTTTGTGTTTATCTATAATATTGTAGTGTACTTTTAAACATGTAATGAAATAATTAAATCAATTTTAGTTTTTTCTAAGGAAAATTTCAATGCTTATTATAGTTGATTAGTTTGAAAGGTTAATATGTTTTTTTATTCCTCTTTCCTCCCTTCTTTGTGTGGGTTTTGTGCTTGTAAATTAAAAATAGTTCAATTAAAATGTCCTATCCTATGATGTGAATGTAGATGTAGATGGATGTGTGTAAACTTTCTCATTCACCAACGATAACCCTCATGCCCCTACATGATTGTAAAGCCTCTATAACATTTAACACATTAAGTTCATACTACACATGCCCAGTGCTAGAGCAAGCACACACATTTCAACAACGCATGCATGTAAATCTCAACAACCTATGTGTGCACAACTTAGCAAGCATGTGTGTGACCTTCAACATTCTTTGTGTGCACCCACAACCAAGAATGTCAACAATGACATGAATGTGAATAGTCCCTTGAGATCGTTATGGAAACCTAATTGTGTTTGTAATTGGGTCTTTGTTGCTCTTGTATAAATGTTGTACATACATTTTTTCTTCTCTTAGATCATCTAGTCACCTAGTGTACCAGATTTTGCCTCACAATTCTTCATAGAGTTTCAACATATAAGATTGCTTCATCTCTCAATCCTGATTGCTTGTACTTTCTTATTTCTATATTTCTATCTCAAATGTGAATATGCATTTCTATGTTAACTTCTCTAATTTCTTGCATATTCATGGTTGTTTTATTATTACAAACTCTCTCATGTTTCGGGTTGTCCTCCACACCACACATCCTAGGCATTAAGCATGTGGATAATCTTATTTCATAGTATCTATGAGGCTTGGTTCACCGTAGCAGAAAAGCTCCAATATGCCATGATCCTACACCAATAGGGGTGTCTATAGAGGTAGTACTCCCCAACTAACATGGGTGTTGATATGCTTGTTTGCTATACCTTCCCCTCCCTCATCTATGTGGCTTGTGTGTGCATGTGAATGAAAAACCATCAGATGCACTTCTTTGTGGTGAAGTGGGAAGGGCTATTTCAATAATAAATTTGTGTAATTTTGTGAGTTTATCTCTCAATCCACACATAGTTTTTTTAAGTGATTTTTAGAAACATTTCTTGAAGTGTTGTAGTGCATGATACATACTTTATTTGGATTAGATGCTTTCTTCTAAAGTGTATCTATCATCTAAAATCCTTAACTCTTTGTAAAGTAGCTTGCCATTCTAGTGGGATAGGTTAGAATGAGAATGTAACCTTAATGAAAGGGATATGCATTTAATGTAACCCATAACTCAAATGCTCTCTTGGAGCATCCAAATTTAGATGTTTAATCACGAGGACACAACATTTTTTACATTATCTACATTATCTATCATATGTGGATATTTTACGTAATCATGTCTTTACTTTATGTTTGTAAACAATTTTAATTTATTAGTGATTAATGAATCCCTACATAGAAAATAAAAACTTTACCAATTAATTATAAGAATAATTGTTTTCCCATGTATGATTTGAAGAGTTGTCTTTGGATATTCCATTTGGAATAGTGTGCCACAAATCTTACAAAGTTTTCTAAAATACGGATTATACTACTTATTTAATATTATAACTTATTGTTACAAGCACAATGATCAAATTACTGAACTAAATTGAGAGTGCAATAACATGATTTAAAACAATGATTTGAAATGGATCACTACATAATTTGTCATCCCTATTTTGGTATTTTATGGGTGAAAAAATTTAGAACTATTGGCTTGTAGGGCCCATTTTAAGAGAATGTCCTATTTTGGTGGTGGGGTCCAAAACTTTTGGAGCCATTTTGAAGGGCTGATAAACAGAGTTTTTGGGGTGGGACATGGATATGTTTGTAGAATAGGACAGTAGTGCAAAAAATCACCTCAATTGGTGTAATACCCTGGTTTTGACTGCTAGATTAAGAATGCACATCTAATGATGAAATGGTTTGATGGGAAAAATAAAATGGGATATGGGTTGGAGGGAAGAAATGGACTTAGTGGCTAAGAGGAAATATAATTATTTTATTGTTTATCCTAAGTCCTTTAACTTTTTCTTAAATGATAGTAGGAGTGAATAGTCGATTTTTTTTTTAAATTGGGTATTTTTCTGTGAGGAATTCAAATATCAATTTGTTTTTGCAAATTATGCTCATAAAATCACCGAGGAATTTAATTTGAAGTGTGCCCCTTTTCTTTAAAAATATGCAAAGAAAAAAATCTTCCCCTTCTTTGGCCAAAGGAAGTGCTATTACCAATTGTTAGAGTACGAATAGATCTGAAAGATATGATAAATTAAAAAATAACCCTTAATCTCCACAAGAACACACCAAATATTGAACACAAGAATATGGTCCAGAAACCACCAGGGTAGGGTAACACCATATATTATTACATATGGAAGGAATGCACTCCTCAAGCAATACTTTCTTGCTACAATGTGTATTCTTCACTATGCTTCAATACATTGTACACTTCTTTTATGTGTATTCTCTCTATCTCCTATGAAGACATTCTAGAGAGGAACATTTTAGTAGCTAGAGCAGCTAGAAGGTCCTCTCTCTATTGTGTTCAGACTATTGCATGGGCCTTATTTAATAGATATAGTAGACCTAGTCCCACCTTGTTGAATGGCCTCTACTAATAATACATAACCACATTTCCATTGGGTACCTCTCTAGGTACTTATGTGCCTCTGGGTATACTACACAATCTTTCCATCTTGCAATCTTTATCTTAGACATCCGTAGTCTCCCACGTCTTTGACATCAATGACAACAATAACTTCCAACATCTATGAATTTGGGCTTGCAATTTCATTCCCACTTAGTATTCCCTTGGTTTTCTTCTTTACATTGAAGGCTATTGTATCTTGTTTCTAATAAACTTTGTGAAAACTATGACTAAATTTTGGGGGATGGCTAAGACAAAGAGGAACTCAATTTATAGTTGGCTAAGACAAAGAGGAACTTGTTCCTATCAATAGAGTTTCCCTACCTAGCTTTCATTGGAGCACTAGAGGGAAGTTGGATAGCCTAAATGACCGTGTAACACAAAAGGAGATCCCATTCTTGGTGTTGTCTTGAGGTCAAGGGGGAAGAGGGCTGATTGATTGGGAATATTGTAGTGAGAAATTGTCTTGAGGATTATGGCAATTATGTTGACTAGAGATATTAGAGATAACCCATAGGATTTTTTCCTTGTGGATTCATTGCCCTAGCTTGGGGATGGCCTTTGTGATAGATAATGTGTGACATAGCCCGTGGTTGGGTGGAATATTTTTTGTTTGTAGCTGGGTGGTGGTTAATTCTTAGAAATATAAGTACTTATTGGTTGTTTATTAATAAAACATTATTGTTTTACTTGTGTATGCATTATTGGTTACTTTGTGGTTTCCTTCCATTTAAGTGAATTTAATTTGTTTTAAATTGCATTAGACATTTTAGACTCGTATTTACAAGTTCATAAAAGGTGAATTGTTTCTTCTGTTTGCATAAAATACACATTAGAATGCATGTATTATGTAATTGGAGTTATTTTTAGGTATCATGTCATCTCAATAAGAGTACAAAGGTGGTTGGATATGTTATGATTAGAGCTTATATGAGGAAGTTATTCTTCTTGCAATTTGACCTATCTCTTTTAGCACCATGATTGTAGTGAGTGGATGCCACATTAGATCCTATTACTCAAACATGTGGAGCTAGTCACATATCAAATTTTAAGAAGATTTCAGAGGGAAAACCCTAACTCAGAAATTTGGAGTTGAGGCATGAAAAAAGCCTAACCCTAACCTAGACAACTATCAAGGCATTGTTGAAGATTGGGATGCTAGGAAAGAAAGGGGTTTAATTCTTATTGTATTAATTATTGTTCCACAGTTGACCAAAGCAAGGGAGTGAGATATTGCAGTAGAATAAAGGAAGTAGAAGATAATGTAGCAACCATATAGGCCATACTATCCTTGCTCATTTCTTCTCAGTTGTGAAGAAATGAGCAAGGAATAGTCCTCACAATTTTGGTTAGGTTTTCCCATATTGGGTTTCCCAAGGGGTACATCTTATTTTCATTGTATGAATGTTGTGGTATATTTTTAGCTTCTTTTATTTCAATGTTTTGTGCTCTGAACAATGATATTAAAATTTGAATCTTAAGTAAAACACTACATGCAAATAATTTGTAGAAACTTGTAAGATCAATTGTGATGAAGTATTCCAATGGAATGTCCATGAAAATATCATTTTGGTATCATAGAAATTTTTTTGGGGAGTTTTGTGGGAAATTGAAAGATCTAGAAATTGGCTTAAAGAAATAAGTCTCAAACCCTAGCCATGGAAAATGAGTACAATAATAATCAAAGAGATGAATTAGAGGAGAGATTTTCAAATCTAAAAGAACGGGTTGCTAACTCTCTCATAACATGATGATGATCATGAAAAATATAAAGAGAAAGTTTGTACTTTTTAGGGAGTTTGGTATATCCAACTTGGAATATGGCTCAGATGAGAAATTTGGAAACAAAGAAGACCTAGAAAAAGAACTAAAAAAGTTGGAAAGAATCCAGAGAAAGAGAGACTAATTTCCAACATCACGTCTTCCAAATCCCTATTCAAAGCGGGTATCAAACCTATTAAGGTCATATTGATGTTATTAAGTTGTAGATCAATGGTTGAAATAGTTATAATTCCATTTCAGTCTTCATAACATAGTAGAAGAGAAATATATCATTTTTCCCAATTCGGAAGTTAGAGGGCCATGTCCAAACTTGGTGGAAAAGCCACACATAGATTCTTAGGTTGGAGGGTAATCCCCAATAACTAAGTGGGAGGTATTTAATTTTACACGAAATTACCAAGTAGTCAGGACTCCCCGGTGTATCGTGACAAGGGACTAATCGCCTCTAGTGGATCCTTGAAATTTGACAGTGGTGAGTTTACCAATCACCCTCACGAGGTTTTGGTGTAACGGCAGTCATTACTACCAACAAATGGTATTATAATTGCTAGAGGTCATGAGTTCGATACACTCAACTTTAGCTGAGGGGAGATTGTTGCACGAAATTACAAGTGGTAGCTCACCAGTGTATCGTGGCAAGGGACTAATCGCCTCTCGTGGATCCTTGAAATCTGGCGGTGGTGAGTTTACCAATCACATGTGGGTTTTGTTGTAATGACAACCGTACTACCAACATTTAAAACCCTCATTAAGTCCTAATTCTAGCCTATTGTTTATGTAGAGGACCAATGGATTCATTAGCATTACATACGGCGAGAAGCAAGGGAAGAGTGTACAAGAGTACAACACTGAATTCAGAAAAAAAAGTCACTATAGTGGGTATATATTTGAAGAACTTGGATGTACTTATCAAGTATCTAGGTGGTCGCCACAATTATTTAGGTAGTGTTGTCCCACTTTGTTTTTTTTATAAGAGTTGTGGAAGAAGGGATGGACATAAATGTACAACCACAGAACATAGGGACTAGTGTTAGGGACATGCCAAAGACATAAAGGCATGAGGCACAAGTTGGTTACAAATGGTCGTGAGGTGTGAAATGTAATTAATGAGTCAAACAACATAGTGGATTGACCAAATAATCCCTATCCCTTTTGTAAATAACTTGACATGATCAAATTTAGCAAGTGAAATTGTATAAAATACCTTCAAGGCTAGGCTAGAAAGGTTGATTGGTTGATTTCTACTTGTGTTGATCCCTAATAGCTAATAGTTGATGCTCTTTTGTTTTGGAAGGATACTCCAAGATTGGAAGAAATGGTGAATACATAAGTATTTGGGACCCCTTTAAAATTATGAATACTCTTTGGTTATGTTTGTTTTCAATAGAGTTGTATCACATCTATGTTTGCTTATGCATTCTAGTTTTGTTTCAATAGAGTTGTATCACATCTATGTTTGCTTATGCATTCTAGTTCATATTTGCTGTGATTACTTTGTTGAAGCTTGTTATGCAGATCTCTTATTTATTTACATTATCTGCATGCATGAGATAAATGAATTCTAGGGTAAGAATGTGTATGAGGTTGCAGACATCCTATTGTGTTTCCTTTCATCTTTGAAGTCTCGTTTGTGCTTTAGGTAATATCTTCTTCCCTTCGGAATATTCAAATTGCTAGCGTATCTAGACTACAATGGAGATTTTTTTGGAAACCTATGGGAACCCTGGTCCCAATCAATAACCAACAAATGGTTTTCTTGATGGGACTTTTGTTTAAAGGGAGACCCCGAGAGGATGAGTAGGATAATATATAAGTACAAGGTCCAAAACTGTTGGTTGAGGAGCCTAATTATCTTTTTGATTTATATGCAGGTATTCCTACCCCCCTCTTGTTAGGGGTTCGGGGGCGGATCCCAAGAGGAATTTTTTTTGGGAAAATTGCCTTGTAAAATATTTTAATTTCGTATTCAATCTAGACCATTCATTATAAGATCACATATCTAACATTAGAAGTTATGTTAAGGTTTTCACCCAAAAAAGGAAACCTGTTTTGTATGAGGGCATTGTATTGTGGATGTGTGTGAAAGTGAATATTGTATTCTGAGTGAAGATACTGTGAGAGAAAGAAGAGGAAGTTACAACAGATGTGTTTTAGGTTGTATCCCTTCATTTTTTGGATAAAAAAAAGGAAGGACCTGGTAATTTCTCTAGTGGACGTAGCCCACACTAGGTGAATCACGTATATCTATGTCTCTATTGTATTGTGTATCTTCTATGTTTTATTTCCACATTTTTTTTATTTTATTTCTCAACGATCCTGCTTTTTCTAACAATTGGTATCAGATCCAAAGGTAACTCACAAGAAAAGAGGGTTCTTGGTTTTAGTGGGAGCAATGGTGGAAGAGGGAAAGTTTAAGCTCAAGAAATTTAACGACCAAAACTACCAGCTATGGAAGATGAAAATGGAAGATTATTTATATCAGAATGATCTATTTCTACCATTGGGAGGAATAACAAAGAAGTCGACAACCATAAAGGACGAATAATGGGAGGTTCTTGACAGAAAGACACTAGGAACGGTACGACTGTAAGTGTTGTTAGAAGATATACCAGTTTAATTAGACCCCTTGAATGATACTCTCTTTCGTTATATGATTTATTGTTGACTGATTCTAGTGAACCAAAAAGTTATGAAGAGGCAATGCAAGTAGACACTAAAAAGAAGTGGCAACAAGGAATGAAAGAGGAAATAGATTCCTCGGTAAATAACTAAACTTCGGACTCGGTCCATCTTCCTACAGGAAAAATAGCATTGTAGAATAAATGGGTTTACATGTTGAAGGAAGAAGATGGAGTCAAAAAGCGGTGCAAGGATACACTTGTTGTAAATGGGTTTGCACAAAAGAAAGGTATAGATTTTGATGAAATATTTTCTCTTGTTGTTAAAATGACTTCAATTAGGACTATTTTAAGTCTTGTGGGAGTAGAATATTTACATCTTGAGCAGTTAGATGTAAAAATAACTTTTCTCCATGGGGATTTTGAGGAAGATATTTACATGCAGCAACCCCATGGGTATGAGGACAATGGAAAGGAGAATTTGGTATGTAGGTTGAAGAAGAGCTTGTATGGCCTAAAGAAAGCTCCAAGGCAATGGTATTTGAAGTTTGACAGGTTTATGATAGAACAAGGTTATAGTAGATGTCATTCTGATCATTGTGTTTATTTTAAGAGGCTAGAAAATGGAAGCTATATTATCTTGCTATTGTA
>SNQJ01S0157044.1:12088-22208 GCA_010110895.2 Picea sitchensis
ACCCAAACATATCATCTCACCAGCCTAAATCACATTTACATAATTACATTATAATTTGTGGGGATTAAAACTAGGGATGTTGTTGGCCCCCGACCAAGTTTTGGGGAAACTTTGGTCAGTTTTGGAGGTTTTGGCCCACTTTTGGACTTCAACACATTGGTTGAAGTAGGAGCACCCAGGTGGAGATGAGATCATGAATCTCACCTACTTTGAAGGTTATGTGGACCCAATAAGGGGTCCTCTATGGTTTTGTAACGGGTTTATGGGATGTTGGCCCATGGGTTTTCCCCATGTTTAGGCCTTATTGTAAGATTTTGTAAAGTATAAATAAAGAGGAATGTATTTTATAAGTGGTTCGAGTAGATCTGTTTGAGAAGGAATGTATGTGGTCGAGGCTTAGTGATCGATTTCCATTTTGTAGAAGGTGCTAAGTGTTGTGATAAGAGATTGTGGCTCTGTGCATTTGGCCTAGTTTTGGAAGGTAAAGAAGGAGGATCTAGTGCTTAGTGGGCAGATCTCTTGTCATGTGCAAAGTTAGACTATGTGGTTTAGCGCACGGGAGTGACTAGATGTAAGATTATGGTGAATAATAAATAGGTGAAGAGGTTTGTGGACATAGCCCCACCCTGGGGTGAACCACGTATATCTGGTGTCTCATGGTTTGCTTTGTGAAATTTCATTTATGTTATGTGTTTTCTTAGTTCTTTGATTATGATGTGTAATGAATATATTTTTTTTTTCTTAATTACTTACTTAGATTAAAGGGTAAATGAATGTTATACTTAACTCACAGTGCTAAGTGCTTAGGGTGCATAATCACTTGGTACTGCACTTATCTGTTTTTTATCATTCTCTGTGGTGTTAATGAGGTTAATAAACTAATGCATGTTGACTTCCTAAGAGTTAACAGAATATTATGTGAATTTCTCTTATCACAGATTCGTCTCCCAGCCTGGTTACAGACACCTACATCCTGTAACCCCCATGCTTCTACCTCGGGTGAGACTTCGTTTGCTTCGCAGGTGTTGCCGAAAGGGTCGGTAGTTGAGGTTTTTTTGGTGCATTGTTAAGCGTTGAACCCTAGGCCTTCCCTTGTGCCAATAAATGGTTCGGTTGCCGAGACTGAAACTGTGATTGCTGGGAACTTAAGTAAATGAAAAGAAAAGATTTATGTGTAGGTCTGTTGCCGAAGTGCGTAGTACTCTACTTCACTTGCGAAGCTTTGTGCCAATAAAGTAATTTTTTATGAAGAAAAGAGGTAAGATTCTAAAAGAGGCAAGTTTTGTGCCTTGGTAAGAGAAAGATAAGCGAATTTTTTTGTTTTGAAAGCATGAATTTAAGTATGATTAATAGAATATGTCCTAGTCTGGAGGCTAGGGCGCAGTTGAAAGAAAGAGTTGATTTGAGTAAATTTAATGGAAATGAAGAAAGATATGTTATTCCTATGCATAGAAAGAGTTTTTAGACTAATAAGTGGATGCAGGAACCTAGATATATTTTTTGCAGATTACAGGTCCAACACTATTATCCTAGGGGAAGTGCGCGATACAGAAAATATTGGGGAACATTTAAGAGAAAATTAGGATTGAATTTGTGTTATAATTGCATAAGGTCAGGACATCTTGCTAAGGAATTCCTTGGGTTAGGCCCTATTTGTCTTTGTTGTAAGGTTGTTGGTCATGAGGTTGAGGATTGTCCAAGGATTATTGTTAAAGTTGAAGGGAGTGACATAAGACAAGAAAATTATGAAAAGAGTCAAGAGGCTAAGGGTATGTTAGAAATTCATAAAGAGAAAAGGTCAGAGGAAGTTCAGACTATGTTATTATATTTGGAAGAAATGATGGATGTTCATAAAGATGGCAGTTTCCCAGAAATCCTGAAAGAAAAACAGCGCACAAGTGCAAGAATAAAATACTTTGACATAGACTGTATAGTCTTGGATGAAGAAACACAAGTGAATATTATGACAGAAGAAACTTGGGAAGTTTTGGGAAATCCTATTGTGGTACCTTCTTTAGGAAGGATAGGTTTGTTTAAGGGAAATATTATAACTTTATGTGGAATAGTAGCTATTGTACCTATTATTGTTCATGGAACATCGACTGAAGAAGAATTTGAAGTCATTAGGTTTGTTGAGAATAATGCCCCTTTCCCACTTTTTTTAGGTAAGACTTGGATTGAAAAGGATTGGATCAGAAGGAAAGCAGGGGAAGAAGCTATATAAAAGAAAAAACAAGAATTAAGGGATTTCATAGCTAGAAAAATAAACCAACTAAGAGAAGAACGAGAGGATAAGTTGAAGCAACAGATCAAAGTAACAATGCAGGAGGGACAGAAAGAAAAACAATTAGCTATCAAGGTTGAAAGAATGCAATAAGGCTTTAACGACCTATATATCCAGGAGAGAATTTTTCCCACTCAGAAAGTGTTAAGAAAAGGGATATTAACTTCATAACCTTTGAGGGTACCTCAACAGTGCGAAGCCACTATGCTAGGGGAAGATAAGAATAAAAATGGAAAGAGGATTCTAGAAATAGTTAAAGAGACTCAGATAACAGGAAAGAAGGAAAGGAAGCTCAATAAAAATAAGGTTAATTTGGAAAATCTACAAGAAGTTAAGGAAACGAGATGAAAGACTTCGCAGACCGGAACCTCACAGGAGGCAAGTTCGCAGGGTTTGAACCTCACTGGAACAACAGGTTTGCGCAGATTTGGACTTCGCCCTGGAGAAGTTATATAACCATTGGAGGCACCCTCAATCATTATAATGACGCTCCAAAATGGTTAGGAAATGCATTTATGTGTTTATAGACTGCTTTTGGACATTGAGACTGCGCCATAACGGCTAGATTTACATTAATGGAAGCATTTAACTCTAGTTCCTATCCGTTGGAAGATTTGTTACACCACCCCACTTATTTAACTCATTGATCATGGTGCTGGGACCACTTTTTGATACCCATGATTGAATGAGCTAAGTCAAGAACTGTCGAACTGTGTTGCCTGTCGTTATGTGAAAGTATACCCTACATGTATGTTTGTCTATCTGTTGTCTGTTAAAAGATGGAATGTCGGGCGAACCCAGTGACTTGGAGAAGTCTGTCGAGGAAGTTCTTAGGAAATCCATGGCCGACAGATCTGTATCTGAAGGTATTCAAGCATCCTCGACTAGGGGAATACAGGCTTCCCCTTCGACCGAACGACGTTCCACCCACATTGACCCCGTAACTAAACAAAGAAGCAAGCACCGTAGTGATCTGGCTAACGTGAAGCAAATCCCATTGATCCTGCATGAGTATATTCTGCCTCTGGCCAGTTTTGTTAACCGTGACAATATCCCCCGTTATTTTGAGTACTATGTTTTCACTGCATACATTCCAAAAGGAATTCACATAGTATGAATTCAATTAGGGCAGATCTCGTTGTTGAAGCACAGTGACTTCAATTTAGAAGACCGGAAGAATTACGCAACGCTAGCTCCTCACCATTACTTAACGAAGACAACCGAAAAATAAACCTCACCTCATCTCATAGCCATGGATAAAGGGGTTGGCGCAGTCAACCATATTGTACGTATTGAATATTCTGCATTTTGACTGCCACCAGGAGGTTAACGCTTGCGTTAAACTCCTTATATCGTGTTATCATGGAGGATATCTATGTCTTGATAGACGAATTACTGTGGATCCAGCACTGATCCACCGGAACACAGGTTTAATTTTGAAGGGTCTTGACCCACAACAGTTCTATCTAGGGAACGCCTCAGACCGTTCTTTAGCACAGTGCATCAAAGAATCCTATGGAGAGGTAGAAAAGGGGAAGCGAGGCTACAAGGTAGCGTCCATACAAGATGGCGCAGTGCACCTTGCTTGTCAACTCTTAGCTGGCAAGATAGTGAGGAAGAATCTCCCCACACAGGTCATCGGGTTCATGGTAGACCTCACAAAAAAGTGTGTGGAGGGCTTGCAAATGAACTGGGCGAACTACCTTGTCAAAGAGCTAGAAAAATATTTTCGGGAAGCCCGAGACTTGGGATACGAGTTTAAATACAGTTGGTTGATCATCCTGATTGCATTTGTGGCTTGGCAGATGCCTGAAGGAGCTACCTTCCTAGAGGTTGAACCTACGGAGCCCCTGGCTGCTCAGTTTTCCACCTTATGGTATACCAATGACATGACGAAGCAGTGGCAGTCTAATGTCGTATTTCATAGATATTATCAGCAGTTGAAATTCACCATTGAATCATTCCTCGTATGACACTGTGTACCCTACATTAGTACCATCCCATAGCGAATTTTCATGTTTATACCCACTTCATTTACATCACCACGTGAAGATATGAGCACCAGGAAGAATTGTAGTCATACTATAATATCACGGATGAATATATGGAACAGATTATAAAGGAATGACCAAAAGAATTTTGTGTACCTGTCATTGATGTTGATCTATCTGACATTGATACTATAGGAAGCCTGATGGTCATGTGAGTTGAACATGTCGGATATTCTAGTGGGACAAAGAAGTAGAAAAAGCAGGTTGAAGTCAAGGACATAGAGAGTGATGAAGAGGAAGAAAAGAAAACCTCTGGAGATAGTGGGTCTATATCACCAGGAGGAGGAGGAGAAGATGAAGCAGAAGGACAGGGAGGAGGAGATGAAGGAGAAGAAGATAAATGAGGAGGCGAAGCTACATCTAGAACCCCACCACCTTAAGATCCCCCTATTGGGACAGTGACCCCACAAAAGAGGAAAGTTACTTCAAAGAACCCTTCAGCAAGGAATAAAATGCACACCAATAAGCCACAGTTGGAAGACACTCTCACTTACGACGAAATTAGTCTGGTCCACGGAGCTATGGAGGAGGCCTTTGAAGACATGTTGCATAAATACGAAGAGATATAGGTGGAATTATATGAAATGATTGAGAGAGAATTGAAGGAAGTGCACCAGGCTGTTCGCTTGGTCCGCGTAGTGCCTACTACGCCATTTGCGCCTTCCTCATCACAGACTGCAGACTTGGAGGAAGAACCAACTCCATAGGGTGAACCAAGGTTTTGGATAACCCTCCCCACAATATAGCATCAATTTTCCCACCTCCTCATCACACGACAGTGTAGCTTCCTATGAAAGCAAGAAAGCAGAGCTTCAGATGAAGCTTCAGGAGGAAAATAAAGTTGGTGAAGCCCAGTTACAGAAAGAAAAAGAGAATATGCTCACAGAGTAGGTCGTGGTCAAAGAAGTAGTAATAAAATCATGTCTCTCTATGCCAAGCTTGGTATAGGAGGTGGAAGAGCCTATCGAGGCTCAAGTAGCGAAGCTCGCAGAGACCCTCCAATAGTTTCAGGCTAGGATAGATGAACTAGAGGCCCGAAAAGTGTCGAGCACCCTGCAGGAGGTGTGTGACCAGAGGGAGGAGGCTGCCAAAAACATAGTAGAAAGTATAAAATCCCTCGCCTCAGCATGTAAACAGTTGATTGATAGAAGTGCCTGGACGTATGAACACCTCGTCGAGGATATAGAGTCAAATAATCTAGAGGCTCAGCTACAAGAGGCACAACAACAAGAATTTTCATTGCAGACGAAGATGAAGTTTCTCATAGTAGTGGAAAGGATGAAGAGGTCCCAGGAGAAACACAGAGTACAACATAAGATCACTTCCCTCCAGGGTAAGATGATGGAAGTAACACAGAAGTTACAACCTGTGCAAGATGAAACTTGCAAGGTGTTCAAGTATATCGATATCCAGGGTTCACAATTAGATCAAGTAGTTATAGGAGTGGAACAACGCCTGGAAGGGCATGTTACAGAGAAGACAGTCTAGGATCTCGTTGAGCAGGAGGCTAAGGCGAGGCAGCAAGTCAAGGTAGATCTATTTAAGCTATAGGATTTTGAAGAATCATTGTTTGGACCTGAGTGACTTGGGATGAGTCACAGGTGAGTGTTGGGGGCATGTTGGCCCTCGACCAAGTTTTGGGGAAACTTTGGTCAGTTTTGGAGCTTTTGGCCTACTTTTGGACTTCGACACGTTGGTCGAAGTAGGAGTGCCTAGGCGAAGCTAAGATCGTGAATCTCACCTATTTTGAGGGTTATGTGGACCCATTAAGGGGTCCTCTAGGGTTTTGTAATGGGTTTATGGGATGTCGACGCATGGGTTTTCCCCATGTTTGGGCCTTATTGTAATATTTTGTAAAGTATAAATAAAGAGGAATGTATTGTAGAAGTAATTCGAGTAGCTCTATGTGAGAAGGAATGTATGTGGTTGAGGCTTAGTGCTCGACTGTGATTTTGTAGAAGGTGCTAAGTGTTCTAATAAGATATTATGGCTCTATGCATTTGACCTAGTTTTGGAAGGTAAAGAAGGAGGATCTAGTGCTTAGTGCGCAGATCTCTTGTCTTGTGCGAAGTTTGACTCTGTGTCTTAGTGCATAGGAGTGACTGGATGTAAGATTCTGGAGAATAATAAAGAGGCGAAGTGATTTTTGGACATAGCCACACCTTGGGGTGAACCACGTATATCTAGTGTCTCATGGTTTGCTTTGTGCAGTGTCATTTTTGTTATGTGTTTGCTTAGTGCTTTGATTATGATGTGTAATGAATATATATTTTGTTTCTTAAGTACTTACTTACGTTAAAGGGTGAATGAATGCTAGACTTAACTCATAGTGCTAAGTGCTTAGGGTGCATAATCACTTGTTGTTACTATGCTTATCTATTTTTTATTATGCTCTACGGTGTTAATGAGGTTAATAAACTAATGCATGTTCACTTCCTAAGCATTAACAGAATATTCTGTGAAGTTCTCTTATCATAGATTCGTGTCCCGGCCTGGTTACATACACCTGTGTCCTGTAACCCCCCCTGCTTCTACCTTGGGTGAGACTTCGCCTACTTCGCAGGTGTTTCCGAAAGGGTTGGTAGTCAGGGTTTTGTTGGTGCGTTGTTAAGCGTTGAACCTTAGGTCTGCTCTTGTTCCAACAGATGTTAGAAATGGAAAGAATACAAAATAGAATAATACATAATGGCATCAATGACAAGAACACCAAATCAACAATAATCCATTTATGTATACTAACAATTGTAGCATATGTAATGACATAACACAAATTGGTGCAAGTACCATAACTATACAACTTACTTTACTAATAAGTCAACTAGACTACAACTACAACTAATGACCACCAAGCACCCCTTTCTACTAGTTTTGAAGGGCATGCATGCTTTAATACCATTATAATGTCTACAAATGTCTTCAAAAAATCCCCAATGACATATAATCTTGAACATGATTTATCCAAAGATGCCTTTGCAAATAATGGAATTACATAGGAATAAATCTTTGTTTCAAGCCAAACATTCAGTAAAACAACAACCCTTGCATGTTATCATTGACAATGGAAGTTAAAATAACATCATGACACTCATAGTGAAGCTTCTGCACCTAGAAAATACTCATTTGTGACAACCCTACTCACTTAGATGATTACACCAAGGGAAAACATTAGAATGATGCAACAATGCACATTTTGGTATGGATTCAACTCCATGAACACTAATGAGTTGGAATATCATGTGGTTCCCCTTGACATTTTCAATGTCCTACTTGGCCATCCATACATCCATGATAAGTATGAAGTCTATGAGTTTAAGCCCCAAAAATGGATTGTCAAAGTTAAAAAGATTGGAAATATTTTCAAATAAGAATGTTACTCTTGAATTTGCAAAGAAATACTAAATTTCATCTCACACTTGTAGAAGCTTATTCTTCTTATGACTATATTACAACCTAAGAAAAATAAAATTGCAACTCTTAAACAAAGGTCCATAGTTAGTCAACATGCTTTCAAGCAACTTGATGCACTCTTATGGAAATATGGAAATGTATTTAAGGAGTTAAAATCATCATGCTATTGAACTAGTACAAGGATCTCCCCTACCTATGGTTCTTTTTACCATCATTCAATTTGAGAGGATAACAAGTTCATAAGACAAATACAAGAATTTAATTATCAAGAACAAATTAAATCTAGCTCTTTGCCATGCAATAGCCCCATTGTTTGGGAACCTAAGAAAGAGGGATTATGGAATATTTTAATGAATATAATTTGTAGAGAAGAACCATTATCCTCTTCCAAGTATTGGAAACCTTCTTGATCAACTTTGTGAAGACAAATCCTTTATGAAGATTGATCCAAATTTCAATTTATCATTATGTCCTTATACAACCAAAGAACATGGAAGACAACATCCAAACTAATGTCACTACTATGTACATGTTCCTAATGAACAATATCTTTAGAAGTTGGTGTTTATATGCATGGATGACACCCTCATCTACAACTGCACATGGGAGGAATACCTAAAGTATATGCAACAAGCCTAGAAAATTCTTTCTTGACAAAACCTCCAAACTCACCTTCGTAAGTGTCCCTTTGTGATTAAGAACATTGAATACTTGGGAATCATTATTAATGAGTATGTTATATAAGTTGATCATGAGAATATCATCATTATATATTGATCCCATACTCAAGACTTTATATGAATCTCTAGCTTCCTTGGCCTTGCTAGCTTCTATCATAAATTTGTATTGGGATTTTCACACATAGGCTAGTTGCTTAAGCATATCTGAGAGTTAATAACAAGAAATTGGTATTTCAGTTGATCAATATCTATAAATTTCCACATTCTTTGACTTTTAATGAAAAATAGAAATTTCACCTCACAAGGAGGTTTCCTGAATTTTAACCCTGTGAATTTACAGCATTAGCGTTGTTATGAAATATGATAAAATCTAGCTATAGCAGACAATATTTCACTTCTTAACAACCCCAATCAAAAAGGAAATCCAAGAGAAAAGATGTTTAATTTTTCCCAACAAGTATCATCCCTCTAGGGAAATCTTATCATACATAAACTTGTTGACGGGCATATGTGACACACCTATAAATTGGAAGGGAGAGCTCGGTCCAAGGTTTTCTAAGTAACCTAATTTGTTTGGAATGAATCACCCTGACGGGTTTAACGACTATGTTAGCCGATAAAGGGATCTAATCTAAACTACGAAAATAAAATAACTAACTATTCATTAATGAAGATCTACTATATACATTCATTATTCACACTTTTATATACAAAATATACAAATAATCAGGTGCAATATTTACGATAAACCTTGTAAACTAAGGTTGTACAAGAGAGCCGAAAATCGAGAAAAATTAAATAGATCTAGAATACACTAATCTAATTTTAACCTTAAAATTAAAAAAGGAAAATAAATGAATATAAATAGTAATGTTTTAACTTAAATAAACAAAGTGTTTAAGCTTAAATGTTAATTTACATTCACAAAATATAAATCAAAACAAAAATAAAATAATTAACCTATAATTGGCCAGTATTTAAAGAGAACTTTTGGCTGTGCTTTCCTATATAATGTTGCTCCAACAACTTGTATGTTAAGAGAAATATATAGCATAAGGTTGTGTAATTCTAAGATTGTGACAGTGAAAGGATAAAAATCACTTTGACTGACAATTTAAGTCTTATTTAAAATGCAGAAAGAACAACTTTCAAATCATGATTCTTAGTGAAGATATAATAGACTAATCGACAATAAGAAAAATCTCAATTGAAAAATTATCTTTACAAATCCTAATTACATGAATAAACTCAATATGATACAAGATTTGTATCAAAATAATACAATCACTGAGACGAAGATAATTGGGATAATAGACTGTTAAAGATTGACAAAATTAATACATAAATGATAGCAATTAATCATGTATTGATAAAACAGACTAAAGTTAATTTAAATCAATGCATAATCAATTACTCAAAGAATATGAACCATAATCAAAATATATTATAATGAAAATAAAACCCTTTTACACACAGGACAAAAGCCATTAAGCAATATGGAATTTCATATTCTTCTTCCAAAATACTGGTCCATTCTCCCAAAAATTCCAACCATCTGTTACTCCTTTTGAAAAGAAAAAGTTTAAAAAATAAATAATATACAAAAGAAAGGATAAAAATCGTCCTTTGAATTTATTCCTGGCTCTCCTTTTAAATTCAAGGTTCCTTCTTCAATAGAAGAATACATTGTTGACAAA
>SNQJ01S0157045.1:0-22207 GCA_010110895.2 Picea sitchensis
GCTAGATGCAGGCTTGAGCGACTTGATCATGGTCCTGGAGGACCCATTTCTTCTTCTCATCGGACTTGTCACCCGGTACCGACCTCCATCACTCTGCGTGGGCTTGCATCGAGGAAAAGGCTCTTGCTCCATGAGGTAATTGGTCAAGGGGTATCATGGTATGTGTCATGTTTGAAGTCATTATAGCAACTACTTATGTATGCATTAGATCTCTTTCATTTTGGATGGTGCTTGGATCTTACTAATCCGCCGACCAGCGGTAGGGAGTGAAATTGATGGGGTGGCTTAGCAAGTTGAGTATTCATGGGTTTTGGTTAGCCACCAAAGGGTTTGCGGAACCGTGATAAGAGCTCCCTTCATAGTATCTGCCCCATCTTAAGAGCAAAGCTCATCTTTTTCCACTCCCTAGTGCGGCCATTAGGACCATCACAGACACATCTTGTCTTGTGGAAAGAAGGGGCTAAAGGCCCGAGAAGGAGATAAAGCGGTGGTAAAGATAAAAGCCATGGGAAAACCAAAACCTAGAGATGCTTAAATGAGGGGATCCAGGCAATAAAGCCTCTCATAAAGCCGAGGACCCTAATAAAATGATAATAAATAAGTGCAGACCTAACTAAGAGGATGGGAGGTCTCATCGGCCCATTATGTTAGGTATTTAATGATATGACATTGCCACCATCCGGTCACCAAACCCGGTGATGACGCTTCGGTTGCATGAAAATTGAAGGAAGTCTCATCACGAGCCAACCCTCTCATTTACTGCGAAAGATACTGATGGAAGTAGCAATGTCGACTCTGGCCACCTAGCCAAGGCGTGTCCTCTTTGTCAAAGACTTGTAGCAAAATATAAATAAAAGATAAGGCAATGAGTCGGAAAATTGCATCATAGCCGGAGTCCTGACTTCGCCTCCTACAAAGGCAGCCATAGACGACACCAGCCCTAGATCTAACTATGACTAGACATCCCAAAACCACATCACATCACTATACATGGATTTGAATAACCCTTTGCGGAAGCTTTCCATTCTTATGGATATTAGCCCAATAGGTGGCCCTTCGGTTGCTCTGATTTTGTATAGTGGGCTTGTGTAGAGATCTTTGAGCTATTAGAGACTTGTTAGAGATGTTATGCATATATTTGATAAATTTAATGATGAAATGTGATTTGCATTGCCATGATGTTTTTGGACTAATGAATGAGCCACAGATATGCTGATAATAATGCGAGGATAACTACGTGAGGCCGGTACCGTGGATCGGTGCACATGGGAATGTCCGATTCGGACCTCCATGAAATTTTGAAGAGCCCATCGAGATGGATGTTGGAGATGGCAGTAGAACTGACCTTGTGAGCCCAATGCAAAGAGAAGAAGAGGGATGCCCTCATCGGGACGTTTTTGGCAGAGACCATGGCATATGGGATCAGCCCCTAGCAGTTGAACATTGACCCAGTTGATCTCGAAGGGCATACACCGAGAGTAGGATCGGAATGATTTTCCGAGGCGTTTGGCTGACATGTTAGGCTTGATTAGCCGCGTGTGTGAGTTGTTGTTGGAAACCACAGGAGAACGTCTTACTTTCGATTGGTGGTTGTCGTGCCCTAAGAGGGCTGACGTCTCCCTTTATGGGCTTGACGTCTTGACATTTTGCTCATTTTGACATTTTAGCATGTAAAAGTGACAAATAATTAAAAGCTGGGCCCCATTGGCCTTATTAGGCTATTTTGTTGACCTATTTTTAAATTAAATGTCAAGTATTGTATAAAATAGAGGATGTTTTCCCTCTTTTTAGATCTAAATAACATAACTTGCTCTCATTTGAGAGGCCTTCTTTAGCTCTTGTCTTGGAATTTTTGTCTCTTGGAAGTGTGGCCATTACTCTTTTGAAGGTATTTTCTTGGTGAAGTGGTACTTTATGTGCTGTTAAAGGAAGGTTTACAACTAAGGGAATGGATTAATGTTTTTCATGATCTTGTAAGTGTGTTTTTCTTCAAAAGTTTCTTGATTGAATAGTTGTGCTTAGACATTTACATTCATTTGTTATCTTGTTGTTTGACTTAATCCTTCAAACCCTAGGAGTCTACACACAGGTGGGTTGAGACTTCATGTCCCCATAGCATGAGCATATAACCATTGGATTTGAAGGTTTAGCCTAGCTTTAGCTACACACTAACCCTCTTTTATCTTGGCTAGTTTTGGTTTGAATTGAAGAAAGAAGTGATCCCCTAGGGCGAAAATTAAATTTACACCTAGGGTTTACTTCTAGGGTTTGAGAAGCCTTGCCATATAACACTTTTTCAGCCCTAGATTTATCCCTTATAAGGCTAGCCGTTTTGCGAGAAAGGTCTAGGGAGAGGTTTGGAAGCAGGCCTAGCAACTTTGCTTCCACACCTAGGTAAGCCTTTTCTCTTTAAGGGTTAGGGTTAGTGGCCTTGCTTACTTTGTAACTTTTCAATTAAACCCTAGGCCTCTTGTCTCTAGGTTTTGAACCCTTCTAAACCATTGGCTACACTTCATTTGACTCCATTAACCCAAGGGGCACTAGTCTAGAGTTGATTTCTTGAAGCTTTTATGACTTAGAAACTTTCAAACTAGCTTCAAATTTGCAAACCCTAACAAACCCTACCCACCACTAACTTCTAGCTTCCAGTTTTGGGACCCCAACCTTAACAGAGCACAACGTTGGCCCAAATTTAAACTTTGCTTGGATAGAAAGATGCAATTTTGTCTTCTTGTTGCTTAACTAGGTGAGTTAGATTGCACTTTTCATAGGGTTAGTTGTAAAAGCGTCCACTTTGGCTAGCTAACTTGCAAAAACAACAAAAATATCATAGGCTATTGACAAAGTCATACATGGATTTAGCACTCTTTCGTTTGAACTAGCAGATATTTGATTTTGTCTCTCCTTTTGATTGGTGATGAGCCATTGATAAGTGTTGTAAGATTGTTTGATAAAACGTTGGCTTTCTCCTCTCATATTGACTTGTTGGCAAAAGCTTGGCCGTCTGCTGCAACAAAGGTATCATAGGGATGACGTCATACTCGGTATCATTTGATTCTACATGCAACGTTGTGATAGTTAAGCGACCCTTTTCGTGGCATTGAGTTGATATTTGTGTTTTTAAGCTATTTGGCTCAAACGTTACACTCTTTGTCATTGTTTTGATCTATTAATGATAAAGCCCTCGTCACCTCTGCCGGAGAGGCAATATAGGTGACGTGGTAGCGTTATTATATGAGCTTGATTTGACATGTTTTATTTGCATTGATAATATGATACATGGATTTAGTACACTTTGAA
The DNA here is from genome assembly GCA_010110895.2 of Picea sitchensis. NCBI lineage: Eukaryota > Viridiplantae > Streptophyta > Pinopsida > Pinales > Pinaceae > Picea > Picea sitchensis. The sequence goes on from SNQJ01S0157045.1 coordinate 3,301, forward strand.
TGCTAATTGTCCTTTATGCTTTATTGAGAAATTGATATAGTCTTTGCTTTATTAGCCATCATTGACTTAGTCAATAATAGCGATGATCCATTGCTCATATATTGATTTAAAGATAGTCATTGGTTTTATGAGTATTACTTTGCAAGCATATATTCTAGTTTCTTTGTTTTGTCTATAGCGAAGGTGCATTCGGCCGATGGTTATATTCTTGACTATCTCTCTTGGGAATCAATCTGTGAAAAGGTTTCTCCTTGACTTGTGCTTAGCCTTTCCTTTATCGAGATTGACTTGGGACGTCTCCCTTGGACTTGCCCTCCTAAATGAAAAAGAACCCCCATCAGGAGTGGCAATTGGGTGGAAACTCTACTGTTATGATTTCCAATACACGACTCCAAGCCCTTGGAACTATCCTACAAAGCCGTCGCGATAACATTTTGAAGCCGTTGCCAGTGAGAGTCTGCATTCCTCAACGACATATCTTTGGTAAACCTTGCTTACCGAGCCTCATAACCTTTCCCCTATTCCTTTGGCGGTTTGAAAACTATCACGGTGACTCCATAATAATGAAAGCTAACTATGACTTCACAATGGGATCGAGGAAACTACAAACCTTTGGATATAAGTAAAATCCCAGGATATCCCAAAAAAAAACCTCCTAGCTATGAGTTTTTCCTCACTCGATTTGCTGGCATCAATGGAAAATGTCCTGAATCTCACATGATAAAATTTTGGAAATTCTTCGAATACTTTCCTATCGACGACGACGCTGAAGATTTGGTGATGAAACTCTTCACTTCCTCCCTGCATGGAAGGGCCGGAAGATGGTATATTAATCTTCCAGATACCGGTATCAGTTCTATGGGCATTTTGAAAAAGCTTTTCTTGCAAAATGGTCCCATGAATATAGGAGACAGCCAGCCATTCTTGAAAGGCTTCGAGGGCATAAAACAAGCAGTCGGAGTATCAAAGATTACCCGGCTGGTTCTTGAATTCACTTTACCCGGATAAATAAGTGGCTATCGTCGAAGACTTAAATTACCTCGGCCGAACTTTTATACTAATGGACTTGAGCACCTTGCTGAGTTTCTTTCTAAAGTAAAAGGCAAAGACACTTATAGAAGACTCGCGGCATGGCCATTCGAGGTGAAAAGAATCTCTCATGGCCCGGGGTAATGCCACGGACGATAGATTGACAAAACTGGTCTCCCATACAAACTTTGTTGAAAATACACAAGAAAGATGAACAAATTGTTGGCCAGCAAAACGAGAACGTGAATGAGGCGAGGAACGCACGAGAAAGAGCGTGAACAAGATGATGAGAAAGTGTTTACAAGTAAACCACTTCCCATTGAAAGGAAGTTATGCAGAACATTTCTCGTGCGACAAAAGAAGATGAGGAGTTGAGGGTTCTTAATACTCCATTTCTAATGATGTTGTGTTGCTTGATGAAGGGGAAATGAAAGCCTTGGACAAAGTAGAAGTCCCTAACATGAAGATAAAGTAGCAGTCCATGAGGATGAAGAAGCGACACATGCTGAAAACACCCAAGACCTCGAGATACTTGCCGCGAAGAAAGCGATAGTTCCTCCTCTCATAAATATTGATGCTTTACCATGGAATGAAAAAGAGGAGGAGGATCAATCTTCAAATCATGCATGTTATGATATTGATACTGGACATAGCTGATTTCGATTAGTTCATACTTGTTGGGAGACGCAGGTGGGATACAATTGGTTATGACACAGATCCCATCTATGATACGAAGAACCATCTCCAAACATTGCCTTTACAATTACCACAACAAATTTCTTTTGATCGGTGGCAACAAGGAGATGAAAATTTTACCAATACTCTCCAAAAACCCAAGGATGACCCAGTGCCTTACCTTTTCGGATGAGTTTGATCTCTTACATTGAGATTTTTTATGAGTACCCTCTTGAGCATTTGAACTTCACCCTTAAAGTTGATTGCCAATAACTGTTATGCTCAAAATCTTAATACAAGTAAAAGACCTTCGTTTGCCTAAAGGAGGGTTACTCACTGACTTTCATCCAATATCAGTTAATTATGCTTTCCATTCGGGGAATTGTAGTTGGAAGTGCCTTTAGATGTTGAGTTTCCTCCGGGCAAACCCTAGATTCAAGGGTCAGTTGGGTTGGGTAATACTACTGTCGGTTTTCAACTTACTCTTGATGATGTGCCGACCTTCTATTAATTTGTTGTCAATCCTTTCTTTAGAGCACGAAAACACCCTAGGTAGCGGTTACAAAGCCCTTTGGTTGTCCTCGAGAGGTAGTATGACTCATGACCTTTCTCGGATAGGATTGAGTGTTCTTCTCAGAGATGGACTTGGCATTTTATCCATCCCACCCGCCTGCATGGGTTAGACTTTATTTTTTCCGATGATATGATGTGTATGCTAACTCATGACATGTTTGTCTTGATGTATCATTGTTTTGGTTATGATGAATCAAAAAGGCAAATGCTCGAGAACATTCTTTGGATTGGCTACATTGATTTGTTTGATTACACCCAACACCGACTTAGCAGTGAAAGTCTGGTAAAGTATTTCTTTCTGCATTGTTTGATTTCTATTATATACACATCTTGTTTGATTGCACGATATACACATTTACTTCTTTACTTTGTATGCACATTTGCATCATGCTTTCTGGGGTGTAATACCCGTCTCACTGTCATGCGATACTGGCACAACCGGTGTAGGCGGGTGCAGGTCCTCGTCGGAGATTGTTGAGTTCCTCATCGCTCTGATTAAAAGCATGTCCCAGGAGTTGGAGCCGGATGTTATCCAGATATCTAGAGTTAACTAGGAGATCATGTCTCGGCCCGCAGGTCCTAGACATGAGATGCAGGAAGCGAGGCGACACGAGAATGGTCTGGAGGGACCCATTTCTTCTTCTCATCGGACTTATCCACCTTGGCCGTGCCGATATCCATCTTACCGGCTTGGGCTTGCATGAAGAGCTCTTGCTCCATGAGGTAAGTGAAGATTAGAAGTATCATGGTATGTGTCATATTTGATCATTATAACCTTCTTATGTATGCATTAGATCTCTTTCATTTTGGATATTTGCTTGGATCACACTAATCCACTTGACCAGCTACGTTAGGGTAATTGATGGGGGTAGCTTAGCAAGTTGGTATTCATGGGTTTTGGTTAGCCACCAAGAGGTTCTTGAACCATCGTCAAAGCTCCCTTCATAGTATCACCCTTACATCTTAAAACCCCACTCAACCATCCCATTCCCTGATCTATGCATTAGGAGGAATACATACAGGTACATCCTTGTCTTTTGCACCTTAGGAAGAAGGGGCTAAAGGCGAGGTAAAAGCAGCTGGTAAAGATAAATCCGCCAAAACCAAAACCTAGAGATGCTTAGCCGAGGGGATCCCCGAGAAGGAAAAGCCTCTCATAAACTGAGGGACCCTAAAGAAAATGATAAATAAATAGAGTGCAAGACCTAACTAAGAGGATGGGAGGTCTCTCATCACCGAAGGTTGGTCCATTATGTTCATAAGGTATTTAGCAGTATGACATTTCCCCCATCCCGGTCACCAAGCCAAGGCGGTGACCTTTGGTTGCATAGCCCGAAAGGAAGAAGTTAGATCGCGAACCCCTCTCATTTAAGATACTGAACCAGCATTTGTCGACTCACAGCCCACCCTAGCTAAGCGGTATCCTCTTTGTCAAGAGCTTGTAGTAAAATATAGAAATAAAAGATAAAGCAATAAGGGCTTGGAAAAATTGCATTCATAGCCGGTATATTTCGCCTCCTGAAGGCACCCGCAGACGATACCGACCCCCGGAATTAAATACTATTCGACATCCTAAAAACCATCACGTCACTATACACTTAAGTTTGAATAACCCTTTCTTGAGAGCTTTCCATTCTTATGGATATTAGCCCGATAGGTTGCCCTTTCAGTTTGCTTTGATTTTGTATAGTGGGCTTGTAGGGTCTTTGGTAATTAGAAGACTTGTTAGAGATGTTATGCGTATATTTGATAAAGTTAATGATGAAATGTGATTTGCATTGCCATGATGTTTTGGACTAATGAGCCACAGGAGGGCGTAGCTTTTGATGAGCGGGACCATGCATTGGGCCGGTACCAGATGGTCGGTGCACATGGGGAGATGATCGATTCGGACCTCCAGCAAAATTTGAAGAGCCCATCGGATGGGCGTTGGGATGGCAGAAGTAGAACTTGACAACGAGCCAATACCTGAGGAGGAAGAAGGGGCATGCCTCATGGGCGTTTGGCGGGAATACACTGGCATGTGGGATCGATATGATTGAGCGTTGACCCTAGTTGATCGGGGCCGAGGGGTAGGATGGGCCCGTTTTCAAGGCGTTTGGCGGCATGTTGACTTGATTGGCACGTGTGAGTTCTTTGAACCCTGGAGGCGCGTCTTGCTTCAATTGATAGTTATTAGACCTAAAAGGGCCATGCAATCTCCCTTTAGGGGCTTGGCGCTATACGACATTTTTGCTCATTTTGACATTTTAGCATGTAAAAGTGACAAAATAATTGAATAAGCGGGCTGTTAAGCGCCATCATTTCTTTGGTGACCTATTTTTAGGTAAAGGTCAAGTAGTATTGTATAAATGAAGGATGTTTTCCCTCTTAGATCCATAGCTTTTATAACTTATCTCATTTTGAGAGACTACTCTTTAGCTCTTGTCTTGGAATTTTTTGTCTCTCCTTGCGGGTGATAGCTCTTTGAAGGTGTTATTTCTTGGTGAAGTAGTTGCTATATTGCTATTGGAAGGTTTACAACTAAGGAGGTGATTAAGTTTCTTCATGATCTTGTAAGTGTTTTTCTTCAAAAACTACTGATTGAATAGTTGTGGTTGGAATTTTACATTCATTGTTATCTTCTTGTTTTGACTTAAATACTTGGAAACCCTAGAAGTCTACACACAAGTAGGTTGAACTTCATGTCCCCATACTTTGAGCATATAATACATTTGATTCTAGAGGGTTTAGGCTAGCTTTAGCTACACTAACCCTCTTTTATCTTGGCTAGTTTGAGTTTGAATTGAAGAAGTGATCCTAGGCCTAATTGAGATTACACACCCACAAGGGTTTTGATTCTAGGGTTTGAGAAAACCTTGCCATAGCAACACTTTTCGACCCTAGATTTATCCTTATAGGATAGCCGTTTTGCCAAGAAAGACCTAAGGAGAGGATTGAAGCACTAACCCTAACCCTAAAGATAAAAGACTTACCTAGGTGTAGCTAAGCCTTTTCTCTTTAGGGTTAGGGGTTAGTGGCCTTGCTTTAGAAACACCATTAAACCCTAGGCCTCTTGTCTTTAGGTTTGAACTCCTTTTAAACCATTAGCTACACTTCCATTTGACTCCCATTAGCTTAAGGCACTAGTCTAGAGTTGATTTCTTGAAACTTGTTATGACTTAGAAACTTTCAAACCACTTCAAATTTACAGAAAACCCTAATAACCTACCTACTAACCCTGGCTGATTTTAGGACTATTGTAAGAGGGACAGCGTTAATGCAATTTAAACTTTGCTTCGGATAGAAGGTCGCGTACATCTGCTTGTTGTAGTAGATGAGTTAGATTGCACTTTCTGGGTTACTGAATTTGTCAAAAAATCACTTTGTACAATAACTTTGCCAAAACAACAAAATATCATGGTGGCGTCATACATGGATTTAGCACTCTGGTTTGGAAGCAGATATTTGATTTTTGTCTCCTTTTTGTTGGTAGTGAGCCATTTGATAGTGTTAGCCAAGATTGTTGTTTGATAAGACGCGTTAGCTTTCTCTCATATTGACTTGTTGGCCCAAAAGCTTGGCGTCCTGCGCTGCAACAAAGATATCATAGGTGACGTCATACTCTGTATCATCACGAGTTATACATGCAGCGTTGTGATGAACAGCAGCCACATTCATTGGCATTGAGTTGATATTTGTGTTCCCAAGCTACGCCGGCTCAAAGCGTTTCACTCTTTGTCATTGTTTTGATCAATTGATAAAAGCCTACGTCATAACTACTGCAGAAGCAATATAGGTGGCGTGGCGATTAATATATATGAAAGCGATTTGACATGTTTATTTGCATTTGATAATATGATACATGGTTTAATTGCACTCTTTGAATGCTAATTGTCCTTTATGCTTTATTGAGAAGTGATATAAAGTCTTTGCTTTATTAGCTATCATTTACTTCGTCAATAAATACATTGATCCATTATCATATATTGGTTAGAATAGTCATTAGTTTTATAGAGAAATTACTAACCCGCTGCGGCTTATATATTCTGATTGTCTTTGTTTTGTCTTCATAAGCAGGTGCATTCGGCCCAGTGGTTATATCTTGACTATCTCTCTTGGGCATCAATCTGTGAAAAGGTTTCTCCTTGACTTGGCCTTTTAGCTTTCCTTTTATCGAGATTGACTTAGGACGTCTCCCTTGGACTTGCCCTCCTAAATAGAAAGAGCCCCCATCCGCAGGTATTGATGGGTGGGAAGCTCTCTGTTCACCGGAACAAGCCCGACTCAAGCCCTTGGAACTATCCACAAATAGATGCGTCGCAGGTCCAATGAAAAAGAGCAACAACTCAGGAAAGTTGTGGCCATATAGTGATGTCCTCCAGTCTTCTACATAATCACAAGGTGCAAGTCTACATCATGTGAACTAAAGAGTTGAGTCGAACATAATGAGACATTGTTTGATTCCCAGTCATTGATGTATATCATTGTGAGATAGCCCTCTAGATAATGAAAGTAGGTATCAAGGCAGTCTACATTCGCACAAGTGTGAATAAAGGAGTCGGTTTTGAACACACGAAGAATCCATTGATCAAAGAGACATTGATGTATTCCCAATTTAATGCATGGCGGGGAGTCTATAGCGATGTTATGACCTCAAGGTACTCATAAGACTCTAGGTCTAGTTTCTAGAATAAATGAGGCGTCTTCGATGGGAAAGAGACCCTATTGAAAGGAGGCATTAAGGCATCTCTCATCAATCAACTCTGTGAGGTACAAAGAAGGGCTTCATGATTTGGTGGGAATTGGATGAAGAACAAGTTCATGAACCAACAACCACAATAGATCTTTAGGTGTATTACTTAGTCTTGAGTGGTACATGAAAAAGACCCTCTAAATAGAAGTCAATGATGAAAATCTTTGACAAAGGCGAGGAAACCACCAATAGGGCTAATGGCATCCAAGACCGCGAATCTCAATGTGTGAATAGATGCTTGTAAAATTGAACCTGAAACCCACCAGTCAGCGACCAATGAGGAGAAGTCGATTGCTAGGTTCAAGTTTACCTACCAATGATGAAAATAGGGCCGGTGCATGATAAGGACTAAGTATCATGTATTCAAAGGGTGCTCATGATGAGTATAGCCGACAAAGGTCAAAGAGTTGAGTGAAACCGCGAGGTTGATGAACTTCCTTTGAACAAGAGCATGAGACATATAATTGAGACTCCGAAGCGGCCTCAGACCCAATGAAATCATGAGATGTAGGAGGCATTAATGAAGTTCTCTGTAGAATTTGGAAGTGAAAGCAGTCCGATGCAGAAGACTACATGTGACTCATCTTCTAAAATATACTAATCCCAAAATTATATGATGAATGGACTCAAATAAATTTGTTTTATGTTCAAAGACGACAAGACTACTTCCAATATAAGACAATACTCCCTTCCCACCCATAATTTTATGTTTTTTCATAGACAAGTGAATTCTATGATACAGAAGGAGGAAAGAGTGTCACAAGTAGAAAGCAAACTAGTTTTGTGGAACATAACTATATTTCGAAATTACAAGAAGTGCATGTGGGAGATGGACACCTGAGGGAATGTTCCCTCCTAGGTATAGAGTGTCAAATTACAAAGGATATAAACAAAGCTCTACTTGGATGAGGATGCAAAAATGTTGAGACAGCGATTTATAATGCGAAGCGAGAACCAGCTATAGGCTTATTACTGCAAGCAGGGGCATGAAATGCAAGCACAACCGCGTAAAAAATGTAATTACTTGCTTCTCTTTTAGTCTGCTTGGTGTGGCGATAAACTTGTGCTTAACTAGATGTCCTTTAAAATCCAATTTAAGAGTGTGAAAAGACAAGTTCACTCAGCGTTCTTTTGACTTTTGATAGCGAATTAGGCAAAAGAGCTTAACTAAGACTCATCACCTTTCAAGTCCAATTTAATGAGTGTGAAGAGAAAAAGATCACTCAGCAATCTTTTGGCGTTTTAGGCGAAGGTGAGATGGAAGAGAGATTAAATTAAACTCGTTTTGGAGTCCACAGGGTATAAGATCACATGTTTGTCAATGAGAAATGAGGCTCAGCATAAAATCAAGTACTGAGGAGTTATAATGGACTCTTGGTCCTATGAAAAAAATCTTTGCATGGGCACCAAATGTAGTAAGGGATCTAACTAGGGCACTTACATGTTTGGTAAGTCTACCACTTTATAATGACATGAATTTATAGTAGATAGAAGGTTCTGTGTCACAAAAAAAATGGGTTCGTACCTAGGAAATAAAGAGTGACAATTATAGGATAATACGAAAATGCATAACAGAATGTATACCTATCACAGCACATCTCCCCTTCCTAAAGTGATCATACATGGGACATGGGCCTTGATAACTGGAAATTCTCGTAGGTTATAGTCCTTAAGAATGGAATTGATTAATTATTTAATGTCACGAGGGCGAAAAGGTGGCAATCAAAGTCGACATTAGATAATTAGCGAGAAAAGGGAAAAACAACTAAAGTGACTTGGGAAGAATATGAAACATCACTTAAATTGATTAAGGGCTAAAAGTTTGCAAAGAGTCAGCAGACAATACAAAGGGAAAAAGAGGGCACCTCCCATTCTTTGGGAAGACTATGAAATGTCACTTAGAATTTATTAAAGGGTAAAGGGTTGCAAAAGAGTCAACGAAGAAATAAAAGGAAAAAGGAGGGCACCCTCTCCCATTCCTAGCATTAGTATTTTCTAATTTTTCTCCTTGAGAGATCTCATTGTGGTTTTGGAACTCTTGGGGCGAAAACCCTAGGAGGATTTTCAAAGATTGGCTTTGGTGGTGAGACCATCCACCCTAGTTGATCAAAGGGAGAGATCACATAGATTTATTTGACTGCGCCCAGGTGAGACAAAGTAATTCTTCTTGGATATCGAAGTTCTCATTCTTGGGAGTTGAGATTTACTTGTGGCGTCTAGGATTTTTGCTTGAAGAAGTCAATTTTTGTTTGGGAGAGGTCGAGCAACCTATAGACTGCATTTTGGCATTTGGAGCTCGCATTCCTTTTAATGGGTGGGAGAGTCAAATTCCTTTGAAGACTGAGAGTTGGATGAATAGGGGTCTAATCTCTTCAACTTGACTACTTGTAGTTGCAAATGGTGATGAGAGGAAGTGTTGTTCTTCTTGTGGGTCGAGTTGGTGCCTCAATGAGGTTGTGAACACTTGTTGGGTGAATATCGGAGCCACTGTGGTTGATTTCAATTGTTGGCCAGCAATTTATTACCTTACTGGGCATATTTTACTTGTTGGACTCTTTATATCTGATCTAGGAGCTAACTCTTTCATGGTGGGGTCGTGGTTCTTCTCAGGATGAGCCTCTTGGTGCTTGGACGTTGTTGTATGTGTGTGGGAGGTTCTAGAAACAATGTGAATTTGGTTGTTGTCCAAGAACAACTAGCTTCTATTTAAATACCCATCAAAAAAGGCATAAATTTGTATTACAGACCAGCATACTGCTAAGGTGCTTGTTGTCCATATTTCTCCATTATAAGAAGCCATCGTATTTTTTTAACAGAGCAAGAATTTGTGTCTATTTATGTTACCCTTTGGAGCCCATTGTAATAATAATTAGTGTTGACATTAAACAAATTCTAGAGCATTGTTTATGAGGATATTGTATTTTGTGCATTGTTACATGTTAAAGAGAAAAACCAAGTTGAAATGGAAGGTAGCAGTTGAATTATTCTTGGTGTCCTTTACATTCCTGTAGCAGAGTTTTTTTTTCAATGTGTGAATAGAGTGTTTGTTACAAATTGTTTGTTGTAATACCTAAACCAAGAACAAAACAAAATATCAGAAAATTTTAGCAAGGTATTTGATTAGTGCTGAGCCCTCTTTCACCCTGACTGAAGAGGGTTTTGTTGTTAAAATGGCCGAGAAAATGGAATTCTCATTGTCCTCTGAAGTAGAGAAGCGGTAAAGTGACATTTTTAAGTGGAAGAAAGAGGTAAGGGAAAATCAATTGGAGGTTGGACAAGTGGAAAACAAGGGTGATTCCAATGAGGAGAGGGGAATGTAGATCTTGGAGAGATTAGCATCTGGACAACAACAACTTACTCAACTTATCTTTCGGTTACTGCGCCAATCAAACTAATCGAGAATCATAGGAGTAACAAAGCGGGCGGGGTCCAATGTGAATAATGCGTAGGCAACAATGAGATTCCCATACTTAAGCTGTCTAGGGATCCCTACTCTGATTGGTGCTAGGACATGTTATACGATATCTAGGGATAACTAGGAGATCATCACCGAGGCCCATGGTCCTGGAGCATGGTAGATGCAGAAGCCCGAGGCGACTGAGCATAGTCTGGGGGCCCATCTTCTTCTTCCGAGCCGAGCTTTGTCTGGCTCAGCTGATACCAACCTCCATCACACTACAGAAGCTGGGCTTGCCTTGAAAAGACTCTTGCTCCATGAGTATGCCATTAGTCAGTATCATGGTATGTGTCATATTTGAAATCATTATAACCTTCTTATAACATGCATTAGATCTATTTCATTTTGAGATAATTGCTTGGATCTTACACTAATCCATGACAACTGGTAGGGTGATTGATGGAGTAGCTTAGCAAGTTGTAGTGATATGGAGTTTCTGGTTAGCCACCAAGGGGTTTGGAACCATCGTCAGCTCATAGTATCACTTTTTACATCTTAAAACCAGCTCATCCATCACTTCCCCTAATTAAGCCATTGGAGGACCATTGAGGTACATCTTGTCTTGTGGGAAGAAGGGGCTAAAGGCCCGGGGTAAAAACAGTGGTAAAAGATAAAAGCCATAGGAAATGAAAACCTAGAGATGCTTCACTGGGGAGTCCCGAGAGAGCAATAAAATCCTCATAAGAAGGCAGGGACCTGAGAAAATGATAAATAAATAAATGCAAGACCTACTTGAGGATGGGAGGAGGTCTCATCCACAGTAGGCCCATTATATGATCACTTAGGTATTTAAGCGGTATGAAATTGCCATCATCGGTCCTGAAACCAGGGTAGTGAACTTTGGTTACATGGCCAAAGGGAAGGGGATCTCATCACGAGCCCGCCCTCTCTGAGTACGTGAAGATATACAGTGGAGTAGCAACTGTAAACTCTCACTGTACAAGCCAAAGAGTGTCCATAACCGTCAAGGCTTGTAGTAAAATGCAAATAAAAAGAAAGATAAGGCAATAAGGGCTTGGAAAAATTGCATCCATGGCGGGTCTATTCGCCTCCTACAAGGCACCCATAGACGCCACCAACCCTAGGTCTAACTATGACTAGACATCCCTAAAAACCACATCACATGTATTGCATACATGGTTGAATATTGCCAAGGGAGACTGTCCATTTCTTGTGAGTATTATTAGCCCAATAGGTTCCCCCTTTGGTTGCCATAGCTTTGTATAGTGGTGTGCTTAATGTCTTTGAGCTCTTAGAAGATTTGTAGGGATGTATGCATATATTGATAAATTTAATGATGAAATGTGATTTACATTGCTATGATGTCTGGGGCTGATGAGCCCATGGAAGTAGTAGCCTTTTATGTGCAGGACCATGCCCGTGGACAGGTACAGGAAGGATCGATGCATGGGGAGAGATGATGGCCGGACCTCCATGGGTGAAGAGCCCGGTAGATGGAGCGTTGGGATGGCGGAGGCAGTCTTGTGGCGAGCATTACCACAGAGAGAAGGCCCTCATCGGGGCGTTTTGGCCCGAGAGACCATAGCCTATGGGGATCCGCCCCTTACAGATGGGACATTGATCTTAGCAGTTGATCATGACGCCACCAGGGCAAGATGGACAACTTCTAGGGCGCGTGGCGACCATGTTAATTGTTTTAGCACGTGTGGCTTAGGGATTCTTTGGAGCCAGGAAGGAGCAGCGTTTGCCCTGATGGATGAGATTTATTGTGCCCTAAAAGGGCCCGGCGTCTCCTTTAGGAAGCAGCGTCTCTATTTTTCTGCTCATTATTATTGGCATTTAGCATGTAAAAGTGACAAATAATTGAATATATTATGTCACGACCATGTCTGTTGTTTTATTGACCTATTTTGTAAACTTCGAGGTCAAAGTATCATATAAATAGAGGATTATTTCTCTCCTCTTTTGGAGGATAACACAACTTGCTCTCATTTGAAGATCATTCTTTTAGCTCTTGTTCTTGTTCTATTGTCTCTTAGAGTGTGGCGCCGGCGCAACCTCTTGGGGAGGATTATTTTTGGCAAAGTGGTGCTCTATGCGTGGAAGGTTTACAACTAGAATTTGTGGATTGACTTTCTTCATGATCTTGTAAGTGTTTTCATCAAACTGTTGAGTGAATGGTTTTTGTCTAACATTTGCATTTATTGTTGTCTTGTTGACTTGATCCTTGAAACCCTAGGGGAGCCTACACACAAGTGAGTTGAGGCTTCATGTCCCTATAGCATATAGCTTATAGCCATTTGATTAGAAAAGTTTTAGCCTAACCATAGCTACACTAATGCCATCCCTCTTGTCTTGAGCTAGTTTTGTGTATAGAATTGAAGAAAAGTGATTCTAGGCCTAATTAATTTTACACCTAGGGTTTACTTCTAGGTTTTTTGAAAGCCTTGCCATAGCAACACTTTTTCGATATAGGTTTATAGCCTAAATGCATTTTGCCAAGAAAGTCTTAAGGAGGAGTAAAGCTCTAGGCCACAAGCTTTAGCTACACCTAGATAAGCCTTTTCTTCTTAGGGTTTAGGGTTTGTGGCCTTGCTTTAACAACACCACCAAACCCTAGCTCTCTTGTCTTTAAGTTTGAGTTCTTCCTAAACCATTAGTCGCACTTCAAGTTGACTCCCCGATAACCAAGGCACTAGTCTAGGAATGATCTTGAAGCTGGTTGTGCCTTAAACTTTCTCAAAACTACTCTCCAAATTGCAAACCCTAACTAACACTAACCGATTTTAGGACTAACCTTAAAAGGTGGCGTCTTGGTGAATTAAACCACGATTGGATAGAAAAGGTCTTGACTGAATACTCCTTGTCATAAAGATGGATTGGTTTTACTCTCTTTTCTTTGGTTGAATTTGTCAAAGCGTCCATCCTTGGCTAGCTAACACATAAAACAAAATTTGTATAGGGGTGACGTCACAACACAGGCTTCTTGTAGCACAACATTGTGACTTCTCTCACCTCCTTTGATAGGCATTGAGTTGTTAGTTATATTTGTGAGCTTATTTAGTAAAATGTTGTACTCTTTGCTTCTCAAATTGACCTATTGATAAAGCAACGTCACCCTTGTAGCCGAACTTATATAGGTATTATATTGTTTATGTGAGCTGATTTGACATGTTAATTGCATTAATGATATGATACATGTTTTGGTTGCAAACATTGAATTCTCTTATCTATTGCTTTTATTGAAGAAGTGAATTAAGCCTTTAATCCTTGCTTAGCTACCATTGACTTAAATTGATAATAGCATTTGATCATTTGCTCATATATGTGTGAAGATAATCATTGATTTCATAAAGTACTAAACCGCACCAAAGCATATTCTAGTCTTCTTCTTTGTCTTGTCTATAACAGGTGCATCGTCGGTGGAAGACTTCTTCTTGATTATCTCATACTTGGTTGTAATCTATGAAAGGGAACCTATTGTCACCAGTCCACTATCCTTAACCCTTCTTAAAGCGGATTACCTTAGGGGCGTCTCCCTTGGACTAGCCCTCTATAAATGAAAAGAGCCCCCATCCCGAGGTGGCAGGTGGGTGGGGAAGCTCATTCATGAGTTTCAAGCCGACTCAAGCTCTAGACCTTTCCCTGCAAGCCCAGATGCGATAGCGGACCACTAGCGAGCCGTCCCTGAACCTCTTTACCCAATTTTACAGGAGACCAACCAATGATGGAAAATCAAGGACAACAAGCTCTAGGTGAAACATTTCAGGACTATCTAAGAGAATACCAAGCCCTAGGTGATGAGTTTCAGGGTAATCATGTCACTTCAAGACTTCGACACAATCAAATATAGGAATAGACCAAGGGATCATGGCGAGGGTGCAACCAGAACAGGATGACATCTAGCAGTGGGAAGCTATCTATTCCTTCCTTCGATGGATCTAATAGGATCATAGACAGGGCATGGGTACAAAAAACTAGAATACCTTCCATCTCAACCCTATGGCCAGGGGCGGCGATAAAATTCAATACTTTTCACCTTGATGGAGAAGCCCACAAGTGGTGGTACCATGGGTTAGTCAGCTAGGACATGCAACTATCACTTCCTATTTGGACTTCCTTTCGAAGTTAATGGAAGGGTTTGATAAAGGATCGAGATAAAATTAGAGAGTTAGCACAACTCAAATAAGAGGGGTCCCTAGATGCTTACATCATTGAGTTTCAGAAGCTAGCAGTGACAATGTTAGATATATCGGAGCATATGCTTGTCATGTTGTTCATCGAGGGATTGTTGTTGATGGGTATTCTACCCTACGGACCCCAATAGCTAGGGCTCTAAACTTATCATGAGAAAAATGACCCTTAAGGTGAACTTTTAACCTTCTACTTAAAATCTCAACCCCTTTTGAGCAAACAATGGAAAGAATCAACTCACCTTTTAACTTGATGCTTGAAATAGATCTAGTTGGAAGCCTTCTATTATTTCCTTGCTCAGCAGTGCCTCTACAAAGCTTCTTGCAATCAAGATAAGACCACACATGCATGCTCTTGATCTAATAGGGGTTAGAAATAAAAAACACAAATCAAATGACATAGATAAGATTTATGAATTTTTGGAGGGGCCGGGGAAAAGTATCTTCTCATTAATCTCAAAATGATCCACTTACAATAGGTTAAGGTAGCCAGATTCCCTCGATCGATCCTGAGCTCTTCCTCTTCTTTTGTCCTCAAGCTGCTTTTAACATGAAGTGGACAATAATGGGCTTAGCTATTTTGGCGAAGTTTCTTTGCTATCCTTTTCTTCCTTTGACTAGTACCCTACCCTCCTTTTATAGGCTAGGAAGAGCTAGGAGGTTTTAAGTCGAACTCGACATGCATGGCCGGAGAAGTTTGATTAAGCGACAACCCAGTCTCGGCGGAAACTTCCCGATTTTTTGCATTGTTAGGTACTGTGAGTTGTTTTAGGCTAGCCTTAGGATGCAGCGTCGATAGAAGAGAGGACAACAAGCGGATACTGGCCTTGATGAAGTTAAGTGGCGGTTGCTTGTTTTAAAGTAGTTTTGAGAATTGTTCAGCAAGGCTTTGGCTAGGAAGAAGCATAAGTTGGCCTGATGCCAGGTAAACACGTGTGGTGCAATTTAGGAGTTCTCGCAGTTGTTAGAACCGGTGATTCGTGGTTAGATAAAAGGATTTCAAGCACGAGACCTTACCGGGATGTTATTGTCAGGACAACTAGGGACATGGAGAGCACTTCAATCCCATAAAACAAAACAAAATTCCAAACCCTTTATTCCACGAAAAGGAAAGGATAATAAGCCTACTGGGAAGGAAGGTAAGGGTAAGGAAAGGTTGGACAAGGCAACAAGAAATGAGATAAGGATAAAGAATCTTTGTTTCCACTGCAAATATCCATGGGTACCAGGACATAGGTTTCAATGGAAGGGTCAAGCCCATTATATTGAGGTACATTCAGAATCTAAGGAGGAGGAGGACAGGGAGTTGTTCTTGGCCGGGGCAAAGAACAAAAGGAAGACAAAGGAAAACATGAGTAGGGAAGGCCAAGGAGGTTATCATAGCCTCATTATCTAGTGCCTCGAGATTCAACACCTTCAAAGTTAGAGGAATTATACCAAGAGGAATGAGAGTCATGGGGACTTGAGTTGATGGTGGGGCAACCCACAACTTTATTGATACAACATGGGTGGCTAGGAGACGAGTAGCTACAGAGGACTTTGAGGGGTTAAAAGTAGCGGTGGCTGACGGGTTTAATGTGTCTTGCACAAAGAAAAATTATCGAATGGCCTTGACAATTGGTAACTACACCTTGACTGAAGACTTTTATGTGGTGGATGTGGCGGATTCAGATGCAATGTTGGGAGTTTAGTGGCTTCAGAAATTGGGGGACATTACCACAAACTACAAACAGATGACCATGAAGTTCTTCACACTAGGAGGGAAACAAGTTGTACTGCAAGGCATGGCGAACAATGCCCCTACAATAATGTCAAACAAAAGAATGGAAGCCACATTCAAACATGGAGATGTAGTATATCCAACACAATGCTTTATTATGTCCCAGACAGATAATGAAGGAAGAAGGCACTATCGTGCAAACATCCAAGATTTATTGAGAAGACATGACAATGTATTTGAGCAAATACCTCCAGGGAGACCTCGTGACAAAGGTTTTGAGCACACCATCAAACTTGAAGAGGCGACCAAACCAATGATCACCACCCCGTACAAAGCATCCCAAGAAGTTCAAGGATAAAATAGAAAAAGCAATCAAAGAGTTGTTTGACATGGGACACATAAGACCCAGTTCAAGTCCTTTCGCTTCTTCGGTGGTATTGGTTAAGAAAAGGATGGACAATCTGGATGTGTATTGGTTATTGGGCCTTGAATAAGAAAACAATAAAAGACAGGTACCCTATACCCAGGATCAATGAACTGCATGGAGCAGTGTATTTCTCGAAGATTGATATTCGATCAAGATATCATCAGATCAAAGTGTGAGGAGGAAATTCATGGTGCCTTCAGAATTACCGTGGGCACTATAGGTTCTTAGTCATCCTTTTGGATTGATAGCGATGCCTACCACTTTCAATCGTACATGAATCCACATATTTAGGAAGCGGTTTCAAGTTCCGCAGGAGAAAGCTCGGTATTCTAGATTGGCCACCAGGATATCATGCGACTGGGGTTCATGGAGGAATATGAAGATTACCTCTGAGCTTTGTTTGAATTCTCGGTTAGCCCCTCTTCACAGATCTTCTGAAAGAAGAGGGGATTTTTGAATGAGAAAGAGGCTAAGGCCTTTGATAAGATTAAGGAAGTGATGAGTTCTTGCCTTGTTTTGGCACTTCTTGATTTTACTTAGCCCTTTGTGTTAGAGTGTGATTCATTTGAATTATTGGGCATGGAGCATTTTGATCTGGCCGAAGCATCCTATTGCATACGAGAGCAGGAATATCTCTACCCTCTAGAGACTTTATTCCATCTATGACAAAGAAATAATCATCATATTGCATGGATTATTAAAATTCAGACAATACCTAGTAGATGGGAGGTTTGTGGTCAAGACTAATCACAACAACTTGAGGCACTTCTTGGGAAAAAGGACTAGCGAAAATGACCAATGGAATTGATGAAATTACAAGCCTATGACTTCGATATTGGTACATCAAAGGAAAGAACAATACAGTTGTTGATGCTCTATCCGAAAGACCAGAGTTGTGCTCGTTATCAGAGATATCCACGGATTGGAAATCCGAGCTCCTGATGGAGTATTCCAAAAGAAAATTTGCTTGTGAGGTGATGGATAACAACGTACAGGATGGCAGGTACAAGGTGGTAGATGATATCATCTACTACACAAGGATGCTCACTTGGTCCCAAAATCCAAATTAAAGGAGAAAATTATGAAAGCCATGCATGACACCCCTTTAACTAGGCATCCAGGGTATTTCAATACATATAGGAAGATCAAAGAGAGATTCTAATGGAAAGGCCTCAAATATGATGCACTGCGACATGTGCGGGAGTGTGTGACTTGTCAACGGAATAAAGTGGAACAAACCCACCATGCAGGATTAATTCAGCCACTACCCATTCTAGAGAAGAAGAAATGGGAGAGCATATCCATGGAATTCATCAAGGAACACCAAAGACAGTAGAGATTGCATTTATGTGATTGAAATTGATGGGTTAACCCGGTTTAGCTCATTTTCTTGCCGTATCCTCCGGTACAAAGGCGATGCAGTGCTTGATTTATTCTTGGGGAGATATTAGGAGGGCTCCATGGGTTTAGCAAAATATTAGTGGCCGAGGATGATCGATTTATGAGTGTTTTTGGCCCGAAGCTGTTAGGACTCGCCAAAACATGAAGTTGACCCTCAATACAAGTTACCACCTGATTGGATGGACAAAAGAGATAGAGAACAAATTGTTAGAGGGATATTTGCGTAACTATGTGGTCGAGCAACAAAGGACATGGGTTAAGTGGTTACATTTGAATGAGCATTGTTATAACACCATTTATCATATGTCCATTGGGATGAGCCCATTCATGGAATTGTATGGTTATGATGTCCCATCCTTTGTAGACTTGGTTTGGGACAACGGGGCTCCCAAGGCCAAAGACTGGATTTAGGAGAGCCAAGACATTCTTAAGGCTCTTAAGGATAAACTGCATATGTCCCAAGTTGCGATAACCTACAAAGTACAAACAATAGTAATACATCAAATTCAAAACCTTATCAGAATCAAATCACAAGATGCACAATAAACCTTAACACAAAAATAGACTAGTGCCTTGCATTTTGTAAGGTTACATTTACCCCACCATAAAAAAACTTGCACTATCCATTAATCAAAGCCATTTTGAAGAGCAAAGGTTACCACAATAAATAATAAATGCATAAATTGATTTATTTGTCACTTTAAACCACAATAAATAATAAATGCATAAATTAATT
>SNQJ01S0157047.1:0-14034 GCA_010110895.2 Picea sitchensis
TTTATGGTACAGGTTGATTACAGGTTGAGGTACAGGTTGATGCATGGTTGATGCATGGTTTAGGTTTATTGTTATAGTTTGTTTGGTGCAGGTTTATTAGTACATGTTTACAATAGTATATCTCAAAGTGATAGTGTGACATTGGTTCCATCATTCTACTTATACGTCAGGGCGGTTGGACGGGGCAAGGACAGGTGGTTGTAGCCACCTTCCAGTCGTAGTCAAAGAACATAGGGGGTTGTATCCTCCTTCTGGTTGTATCTAGAGAATTGTGGAGTTGGATCTTTCCTCAGGTTGTAGCTTGAGAAACTAGGGGGTTGGAGCCTCCTTCCAGTTGCAGCTGGAAATCAAAGGAAGTCAGCTTCCAATGAATGTAATTCTTCAAGACATATAAGAAGAAGAATTTAGTGGTTTTCTCCCGCTTTGGGTTTCCACGTAAAACACTGTTGTATTGCGTATGTGTATGATTATTCATTTGTTCATTTCTTATTTACTCTGCAGTTATTGGATGATAATGCTACACTGATATAACACTTGAATTATATGGTTAAAAATGATTAAATTTCTCTATTACTGATTCACCCCCCCTCTCAGAATCCAACACATAAACCAATGAATATGGTTGTTAAATATTTGTTTGGTTATTTTAATCGACCATATCTCATATGGTGTGTGTGTGTATATATATATTGTCATAACCATATATTCCATATCCCATTTAAATTGGATCGGATAAGGAATTGATCCATCGAACCTTTGTTATATAAAGAAAGGTATTTTAACATTTTATTACATGGTTCATTTGGTAAAGAATTGTTATTGTATTTTAATTTATGCAGAGGTATTTCATGCATAGAAAATATTACAGAAGTGGTTTTCATGCCTAGCTTTTGGCAGCCCAAGTGTGGGAGGTTTTTCCCTTGTAGCAGAGGCATTTGCAGTATATTAGAAATTGCAGATCCATTTGATGTAATTATTCTTTTGACATCATTAATGGAGTGATTGTGTAGTTCAAGCAGACCCATATACGTAGCCTAGGATGGGTGAACTTTGTTATCAACTTGGTTGTTTCTTGTCAATTGTCTTATGTTGTTCATTTCGTCATTTCAAGATTTCCTTTATGCATTAATCCTTCTTAATTGTTCAGTGAGTGCTTTAGAATTTGAGCTAAGTCCATTTACTCTTAAAATATTTTCAAATCAATTCAGTGGATTTTCAGATCAAGTTTGGTATCAAAGCATATTTGATAGGAATTTCAATTTTAAGAGCAGGTTGCAAAAGGAAAATCATGGGAAAAACATCGAAGTGAAAATGAATTCAAGAACTCAAAGAGATCAACCAAAATATTCAGGAAGAGAATGTTGAGTTGAGAAGGTTGATGCACATATCAGAAGATGACAAGCGAAAGTTGCAACTTCAATTACAAGACACAATAGAGGTTTTGGTAAAGTTTTAGAGTGCAGGAGGATTAGAGAAACCATCCTTCACACCAGATACAAAAATTGTCTCTGAGGTATGCATTAAAAGTAATTTTTCAATTTCACATTCTTCCCATCAATATGATTCTTTTCGTGCATTTGAAAAGCACACTAAAGGTGTTGGGTTTTAATTTCTAATGAAAATGGGATATGAAGGAAAATTCCTTGGAGTTAATGGCCAAGGTATAGTTAATTCCATAAAAGTGTTAGAACGACCTCATTATGTAGGATTGGGTTATGGAAAAGAGGAAGTTGGAGAATTCTCCAAAATAATGGAAGCAAGAAATTCTTCAAGAGATGAGTCTAAGTCAGTGTAGAAAGAACTCTCACAAGCTGATGACATGTCACACCATGACGGTGACAGTGATTGCAAGTCATCTCCAGAGAGAGATGAGCATTATGAAGTGTCAGATAAGTCAAGTTATCCTCATCAAATATACACTAAATACAACCATGGACAGTATAAAGGTCATGATTACTTAAAATATTCCGTTGATTATAAGAAGAATAATCATTCAATTCAATCCTTGTGGAATATGTACCCTTTTACTTTTTATCAATCACCTAATCATTGTGTGGCCAAGTTTCGAAAGAGGAAATATTTGTACAAGAACCTGATCATGTCAACCAGAAAGGAGGCAAGACATGAAGAATACCTTCCAATTCCACATGGCAAGAAGTAATTATCGTCAAAGAACAAGGGAAAAAACCATTGCACTCATTGAAATATGAGTTGACATTGAATGGATAAGTTTTGGAAACTTCATCCACAAATTCATCCAAAGAAGGATAAGGAGGTTTTGCAAGCACCTGTGAAGGAGGTTACAGATGAAAAATTGGAGCATGTAATAATGATCCATGAAGTAACTCATGAACAATATCAACTAAAGAAGAAGAAACTATTATCTCGATTGAGTAAGAAATGGGTATCCTATTTGAATAGTTGATTGCTGCAAATTTTGTAAACCACGTGTTGTGTATGAGACCCAAAGAAGGGAAAATTGTACAAGTGATGACCTTTTATAAGATCACTTACATGCACCTAATGCTTTTAATCCTTTGAAAGTGTACAAATCAAAGAGACAATTCAAACCATGTATGTATACTTCTGGCGAACCAAAAGTTTCTTTTTGTGGGGAGGTTTGATCTAGGTGGAGATTCGATTGACAAAAATTGAATTTCTTGAATTATGATGAAAATGTACTCATATCGAAGAGCACAACAAGAGATTTCTAAATATGTTTGAACAAGATCAAACAAACTTCATATGAGAAATTTATCGCTTTATGATGTTTTTTCCAAACAGAGAAAAAGGGTCGATAGGACTGAAACGTGGCATTATCATAGGCTTACACGTGGTATCATCACAAGATCACATGTGGAATCACCATAGGCTGACACATGGTAGTATGGTCATGACATGGCACTGTACATATGATAATGTGGCATTGTACAGATGATGAAGTGGCACTGTGTAGATGATGTTGTGGCACTGTATGGTCGATGATGTGGAAGTACTGCAGGATCACGTGGCACGTTGATGTGGCAAGTGCCTATGTGTTGATGTGTTCAATGACTGGGTAGGTGACTGTGTTTTGATTGTGCATCCAAGTGGCTGAATCAAAAGGTGACACGTGGTTCAATCAAAGCGTGCCATGTGGCACCTTCCAATTGGGATAAAAGGGTCTAGAAACCTCTATTTTGAGGTCGACATGTTTTAATCCCCTACCTCACCGCCAACATACCAAGAAATTTCTCAACACACTACCGACAAGACTTTATATGATTAGCCAAAATCTTGTATTTAAAGTATAATTGTTGATCAGTTTGCGAAAAGGTTGATGAAGGGAATCGAACATGCAATCTCCTTGGAGTTAATTTAGAATCTTACCATTGGACCATTAGTTAGATTTTGGTATGGGATCCACATATTTTATATTTAAGTTGTAAAATTGGATCAAAGCCCAAGACTTGGTGAGGTCCATGGGGTGGAACCCGTGACCTGTGCACACGTTAGCAATATTTCAATCAATGCTTAATGTTCGCCCGTATAGCTATGCATTACCACATAAACAAACGAATATGGTTGTTAAATATTTATTTGATTATTTTAGTTGACCATATCTCATATGGTATATATATAGTATATTTTTTTATAACCGTATATCCCATATTCCATTAAAATTAGTTCAAATAAGGAATTGATCCATTGAACCTTTATTATATAAACAAAGATATTTTATCATTGTATTACATGGTTCATTTGGTAAAGAATTGTTATTGTATTTTCATTTATGCAGAGGTATTTCCTACATAGAAAATATTGGAGAAGTGGGTTTTAGGCCTAGCTTTTGGCAGCCCAAGTGTGGGAGGTTTTTCCATTGTACTAGAACCATTTGCAGCATAGCAGTGGTTGAATGTCCATTTGATGTAATTATTCTTTTGACATCATTAATGGAGTTGTTGCACAGTTGAAGTGGACCTAGAGATGTAGCCCGGGATGGGTGGACTCTGTTATCAACTTGCTTGTTTCTTGTCTATTATCTTATGATGTTCATTTCTTCATTTCAACATTTCCTTTATTCATTAAGCCTTCTTAATTGTTCAATGAATGTTTTAGAATTTGAGCTAAGTCTGTTTACTCTTAAAATATTTGCAAATCAAGTCAATGGATTTTCAAATCACAAGAATATCAATATCAACATTATCAAGGAAGAAGATGGAATAATTATCGATATACATGTAATATGATATCACAAAACCATTATTCAACAATATATTATAATAGACCAACATCTACTACAAATTGGAGAAGCTTCAACAACAATACATGGAATCAAGGGAAACAAAATTATGCAACAACTAGCCACCAAGGATTACGACCAAAAAGAATTGATTTTGGATGGATGGATAATCATCAATGGAAAGAAGAAAGTGAGAACATAAGAAAATTGTACTACTTGGTTTCATCACATGTGAAGCCTTTAATTGTAAATCTTTGAGGAAAACGCTTTTTAGAGGAGGGTACTATGTTATGACTCAAAGGGGGAATATATAGGGTTAAATGTATATACCCCAAGGGGCTAAATGTACATGGGGAATATATGGGGCTAAATGTACATGTAATGTGTAAATATATATGTAATAGGGTCGACTTAATAGTAAAGGGGGTTCATGTGCAGGTGTGAATAAGTATATATAGAGATCATGTATTCATTATTGTAGACATGTGAATTGTGATGTATAAATGTAATTGGTTATGTGGAGGAGGTTCTCCTATTGTTTAAGGAATTATTGTGTAACTCATCTCTGTTATCTATATTGGAGTTGCGCTCCACGCTCACATTTATGTACATGGTGTGTACTTTTGTTTTGTTATGATATATTAAGCATTTGGATCATTACATAAAAAGTGTTCGTCAATTTCATAACTTTAAAATAAATGTTTTCCATTGTTATTTTTGTAATTACCAATGAGCCTATCGAGACTTTAGGAAATGATGCATTTTTTTCTTTTTTTCCATTTTTTATTCTGATTTTTTTTCTCTTTTTTCCATGAACACCTTTTGGATTTTAAGTAAAAATATGCATAATATTCTAACAAAAACATGAAACAATAAAAAATGTCAAAAACATGTAGAGAGAATATATTTAAAACAAAAACGATACCCAAAAATACTAAGAATTTATAGGGTGTGTTGTGCACTCAACAAATGGAGATTCATTGGATGAGACCAACATCTTTGCTTATACCTTCAATCACAACAGAACAATTTCAACTAATAATAGACAAAGAAAAAGAAGATAAAAAACAAACTACCCATAGATGCTCCCATTTGTGATTTAGAAGTTATTCTTTACTTTTTCATGGGTCCTAATTTGTAATCAATCACAAAAGATAGGTCCTTTTGATCATTGATATGTAATTTGAAAGAGTAACCAAATTAGATCTGACTTCTAACAAAAGGGTATTCTTTTATAAAATCTATAAGTAACCTTATTAGTCTTCTAGTGTTGCTTCGTTGCTAGTGAGCATCCATAGCCCCGATGAAGTCACCCCGATATCATAGACTTTCATCTGCTACCAGCAAGCATCCATAGCCCCAGTGGAGTTTCATGAATTTCCTCATTAAAAAACATGTTCCACATAATTATTTCTCTTAATCCCTCTTCTTTTTTGTTTATTATTTTTTATTCGAGGAAAATGTGGTCAATTATTGAATTTATGAGGTCGATACATGTTTATGAAGAGATGGATCATGTCCCTAATCTTTAAATCTCACCCATTCAAGAAGAAATGAGACATTCATTTGTTTCCCTTCATTATTTAGATCGTGAGTTCTAGAGCATACGACTTGTTGATATTTTCATTTTTTATAATAGTCATTTCCACCACTTGACAAAGCATTGTATTTTCTCAAAATCACATATAAAAAAGAAGCTATAGATACTTTTTAGCTCCTACTCGTGCTCACTATAGAATTACTTTACTTTTGATATCTACCACAAATAAGATATACAATTGAGAACTAGGATGTCATGTTCCACAAACTAGAGGCTAAAAAGTTAACATTCCCAAAAAAAAATTGTTTTTAAAAAATAAACTAAAATTATAATAAAAATGCAAAGCATGCAACAACACCCAAACCATGCAAAGAAATAATTAAAAGAGGATAGCAAAATCATGAAAATCAAATATGAAAATCAAAAGAGAAGATGAAACATATGCAAAAATCAAAACAATAAAGCTATGATACAAAGTTGCTCGTGAGAACAACTAGGTGAAGTAACATTTAAGGGTTTGACCATTAACAGGAAGAGAATCCAATTTCCACTCCAAACTTTGCAAACGATATGTGCCAACCCTTATTTTCTCAACAACTTGGTAAGGGCCAAGCCATAAGTTCTGGAACTTTGTGTATTTTCCCTTTGATTCATTAACCTTATCCCATTTTAAAATTAGATCACCCAAGCAAACACTTTTCTCACCTGCATTATGCTTATCAAACCAATGTTTAGCTATTTGTTGGTGTGTTGCAATTTTTTTTTTGGTTTTTTCCCTCTCTTCCTCTAACATAAGGAGCATATCGATTCATTGTTGTATGGGAGAGAGAGATTGATCTCTTGAGGCTTGAGACAATTGTAGGGAAGGGAGGTAGATGTTTGTTGGAAATATTGATTCTTTACCATATACTAGAAAGTATGGGGAAGTACCCAAAGCTTCCTTAGGGGTCACCCTTTTGTCCCATAGTGCATTGTGAAACGCATTATGCCAGTTTTTATGATTTTCAACAATAGTCTATTTCAAAATGCGGATTAAGTTTTTATTGGTGGACTCAACTACCCCATTCCCTTGAGGATAATAAGTAGGATAATATATGAGAAAAATCCATGTATCTAATGTGAACTCAATAAGAAAAGTATAGGAAACATAAGCAACATTATAAAAAAAATCACAGACGACACCCTAAAACCTTGTAATCAAATGTTTTTCCAAGAACTAAATAACAATATTTTCATTTACTTTTGTTAGGGGAATAACTTCAGGGCATTGGTTGAAACAATCTATTGTTGTTAATATATATTTGTGTTTCTTAGATGATTTAGGGTTTATTTCTCCAATTATGTCTATGCTCCATTTCTTGAAAGGTCTACTGATCCTCATTGGTTGTAAAGGGATTGAAGCTTTATTTTCCCTTCCCACACTCACATGGAAAATTATACATTTCTTGACATAAGCGTGTGCATCCATGAAGGGAGTAGGCCAATAATATCTAGCCCCAAAAACTTTGTGAGTTGTGGTTTCACCAACAAAATTTCCCTTATAAGGGCCATCATGAATATCCTTTAGTACCTTTTGGGAAACTTTTCTTTCTAAACATTGTAGCAACATTTCATCATAATTTTTTTGGAACAGAACAATTACTTTGATTAACCTATATTGTGCAAATTTCAACCTAAAATCCCTTCTTTCTCTCGCATCCATATGATTAGGGAATACTCCATGATGTAGAAGATAAATCATATAAGAGTACCAAGAGTCATGAGGTGGGAGTATGAAAGTTGCATCATTGGCATAAACAGAGCATTAGTTTTCCCATCCTTTCTCTTTGAGTACATAGTCTTGGGATTTGTTAACCAACTTACACAACCCTTGACCTTTCAAAATATGGGAATGTTTATTTATAAATCAAATTCTTGTATATTAGTCATCCAATTCCCTCTACACTCACCTAACTCTTGCTATGTATACAAAGATCGTACATTAGGGTGAGGTACTATTACCTTAGTGTGATTCTTGAGAATATATCATGATTTGAAATATTTAATGACCTTGTATACGACATAAGATTGCTTATTGATGGCTAGGTAGTTCAATTCTTCCCCATGAATATTTGTACTCATAAACAAAATAGGAGTGTCCTCATTCTGATCATTTTTGTGTGTCAAGACTGCAACCAAAGATTGATTAGAAGTGAAAGTATATAAAAATAAGTCACTGATCTGGGGTATTTTCATAGATGACATTACATAAATTGCATTAAGCATATGAATCACAAATTATGTGCAACCTTAATTAAAGAAGGAAGAAATATGGAGAAAAGAAGATAAATGAGACAATGACACAATAGCTTGATAACGGAGTTCGTCCAACATGGACTACGTGTATGGGCCCTGCTTCAAAGTGGAGAGGATTTATATTATTCTCAATAATAAAACTGGCATAAATACATCCTTATACCTCAAGTCTGCAAATGACCTTCAGATCTATTGCCAATATGAAAAAACAGACATCATCAATGGACTCGTGGTGAGGAGTAGTACAAAATCGACTATCAAATCATCTCAATTTGACACAGCCACCTCTAGACCCTTGTTGGACTCTCTACCTCGAAAAATGTTCCATTGACCTACAATAAATGACTTCTCTGCATTGAATTATGTGCCTATGTATGGCCTCATGTGCGTGGAACTCCCTCGAGCTAGAGAAAAAGGTTGAGTTTAAAATGATAAACAGGACGGAGTTTACAACACGGGCATTTAGCCTAGTTGGTTGGTGGAAGTGTAAATAAGGTGATTTGTTGGGGAGGTCCCAGGGTCAATCTCGCGAACCTCCCCCTTTTGGTATCATTGTACCCAACATATAAAAATATATTTTATTTATTAAATGGTCAATCCGACCATACCACATATATATATGCCACCCCTTTTAATAGTTGGATCCCGCAAATCCTCATGATGAGACAGGTGCACGAATGTCAAAAATTGAGGATGTTTTCAGGATACAGGCATAACCATCAGTTGGATCCAACGCCCGCCGGCTTGATGACCATTTTTATATGTTTTTTTTGTTTTTTCAATTCCTAACCCTCATTGGGTGTTTCTGTGTTGCCACGTGGTACCCTATGATTCACTAAACTTTCCCAGTCATTCACCCAATAAGCACTGCCACATGTCACCCTATATAAATGCCACGTGGTGGCCTTTGGGTCATGCCATGTGTCACTCGTCGATTGGCCCAAGTGTCCACCAAAAAATCCAAATCAGCATGCCACATGTCATCCATTCATGTAGTCCTATGTCATGCTAACGTCACCTCTGCATATTTGGTTGTTGACATCAAATGTATGGATGTTGATGTTAGCAGGTTGACTTTGACTAGGTTGACCACAATGTTTACTGTCCATAAATTCTTCGTTCAGAATTCGTTTGAGGTGTTGTTTGCACCATTGGAAATCTTGCGATGAGATCTTTGACTTGGCATTGTTTTTGCGGAGATTTGAGGAATTTGATTTTTTTCCCTTTTAGATCCTCCTAGATTAGTCACGATCAAAATCAAGGCTACACAACATTGGAAATGACAGTTTTAATCCTTTCAAATGCTTCCTTTTCTTCGTCATTCCATTTGAATTCCAAGTATTTTTCAAATATTCTATAATGGCTTTATCATTTTAGCAAAATCAGGAATGAATTTCCTAACAAAGTTAATCTTTCCAAAGAAAGATTGCATCAATTTCTTGTTATGGGGGAAAGGTAGTTGAGATATAACTCTTATACATTCAGGGTCAATTGTAATACCTTATTTTAGTATGATGTGGCCTAAAAAGTTTCCTTTAGTAACCCCAAAAATAATTTTCTTTGGATTTAGGGAAATCCCATATTTTTTGCATTTTTCAAAAATCTTAGTGAGATGCAAAATGTGGTCAACTCTATTTCTTGAATAAATAGTCACATCATCCATATAAACTACCACACATTTATTAACTAAACCCCTAAAATAAACATCCAATGCCCTTTGAAAAGTATCCCCCATCATTAATTAAACCAAAAGGCATTTGTTTATAAGCAACAATACCCCATTTGGTTCGAAAAGTAGTTTTAAGCATGTCCTCCTATGATAATAATACTTGGTTATAACGATAAAATCCATCCAGAAGTGAGAATATCTCAGATCTTGAGACCATTTGTAGAATTTGTTCCATGGGTGGACTGGATATTTGTCTTTGTCTTAATCCTTTTTTAAGATTCAGAGATCCACATAAAGATTGATTTCCCTTGTTTTCTTCCTAACATGCACAAGATTGGAAACCCATGTTGAATGTCTTACTTGGAAGATAAACTTAGCATATAGAAGTTTCTTAAGTTCTTTTTGAATTAGGGGTTTGAGAGAATGATGAAACCTGCACAGTTTTTGTTGAAAAGGTTTCACATCTTTTTTCATAGGTATGGTACATTGGATAATTCATGTACCATAAGTTTTGAAATCATCATAAGACCAGGAAAAAATATCCTTATAATTTATGAACATCTTGATGTAATCTTCTTTTTCCTATTCAAAGCAATCCTTTCCAATATTCACATTTTTAGGATCTCCTAAGGTACTCATATTAAGGACTTCATAGCTCAGAGTGGAACTACTTGTTTTGGCATTTGGGGGTATTTTAAATATATTTTGCAAATCAAACAATTTTTTCAGGTTGATGACCCATTTAGGTATGGTGTGCAATTTGATATCACTTGTTTTGTCAGATTTTTTTTCTAAAAAGGAATGGAATTCATCGTCAACTATAGTTGTACATTTAAATTTGTTTTCATTAGTAAGGAACTCTGAAATCCATTCATCTCCTTTGAAAACCTTCTGATTGGTAATGTTGTCTGGGGATGAGTGTTTATATAATAATTCAATAACAAATCTTCTTGCTTCAAAATATTCTAATGGAGATAACCTAGAAGAAGCAGTGGATAAGGAATAATCCACCCGATTTTTAGACCTTGGCACTGTAGTGATGTTAAAGGATATAAAATTGTTTATTAGTTTATGTACTTCTTGTTGGTAATTACTAATATGTGGTGAATTGCAGTGGACGATATTCTTTATTTGTCGTACTATGATTTTAAGAATCTTCGAATATCTTAATTTTCTCAACTTATAGATCCATTGTTCTTTTCCAACCTTGGACAAGTGCTTCATATTCAACAGTGTTGTTTGTGCAATCAAATTCCAACCTACAAGACAACAAACTATGTTTTCCCTGGGGGTCAATAAATAAGCATCCAACTCTATGATAAAATATAGACAGGAACAACAAGATGACGGAAAAGCCTCACTAGCCAACTCTTTTGTATTCACACCAATGTAACATATTTATAGTACAATGGGTGATGCCACCTCATAGAGAGATTTGCTCTAGATCCTAAAATCATGTATGATTACTAGGCTAGGAAATATTAACTAAATCATTAGTCATCACTTGAGTATATATTACTAATATCCTAAATGAATAATACAAATATAGGTGACAATTAGACTTAGTGATTGGTTAAGGTAATCCATAGGCTAACATTCCCCCCCTCAATGACAAGTCTGGTCAATAATACCATCAATGAAGCATAAACTAGTATCATTTCTAAGTCTTCATATTGAAACTCCTGAGTTCAGCCTCAATGAAGAACTTCCTGAAAAACCACCAATATGGATGTTAAATGGTTCATCTGAAATGAATTGAAGAGAGCTGATATATGGAAGTGAACAACTACAATATCTGAACAATCCTTGATTACTTGACAATTCAATCATTTTTCCAAGTATTTGAGATAGAAGAATAGAATGTCTTCTGCTAATTGGTGAACATGTAGTATCACCACCATACTATTAGTGTATCATTGAAGTGCTCTCTGAATTTGTGGTTTGGTATAACCACTGACCAATCAATACCATGTATCTAATGGTTTTTAGATGCCCACTGACCAATTTTGACACTTTTAGGTGTCCAACAACATCCTAATGTATAATGTGTATGATTCAATTGCAAGTCACTGAACCATAATTCTTCCAAAGTCTGTCATCTAGAAATTGCAGTTTCCCATTTGGAAAATTTCATGCCCATCTGGAATATTTGATGTTTGTTGTTGTCAAAACTTCTGGTTTGAAAACCATCATCAATTTCCCCCCTTTTCAACTAAAATGAGAGACCACAAGTGGTTTTATGAACCATCTTCATTTGATTTTTAAACTCACCCCCTTAAGGTAAGGAAGAGTTACATCATTGTACTCCCCCCTTCTAGTATTAAGAGAGTATCATACTTATTCCATTTGTGTGCAACATGAAGTGAGAATGTGGAAAAAACCACATGTTATCTCATCTCGTGAGGTCGATGCTCGAAAGCTACACCATAAGGGGACCACTTATGTGAGGTACAAAAATGTTATGTGATGTAAGATTGGTCTTTACTCGATATTGAATTCTACGGTAAGACTTATATAATCTCTTGGTTGTTGATGACCACTACCAAGGATCAATCCACTCATAGTGAATCTTCAATATTGTAGATTTCTTCAGTGTTGAACATCTATCTGAAGAATCGTTATGCTTGCCACAATGTTGGCAAGGATGGAGATCAAAACATTGCTTCTCCATGTGATCAACTCGATTACAATGTTGGCACTTTGCATTATGATGTTGAACTAGAACAAGTGAAGGTGAATCTTCTTGAAGGAATCCAACACTTTGGAACTTGATTGGTTTGGAATAATCACGAATATGAAAGGTAACTTCCTTGTCATATCCAAGTCTTGTTTTATTCTTTTTGTAGTTGATTTCTTCCCAAGGTCTGATGATGGTCTTGGAAAGAGTATTTTGAACATGTTTCTTTGACATCTGTGAAAGTTGATTTACTACATGTTGTTGTATCATCAAAAGGTTTTCTTCACTAAACTCAAAAGAAAACTCTTGAAATGTAGGTTCAAAAATACCTTCATTTTCATTTGAAACTGCTTTTGAAGTTGTATCACTATGTTGTTCTTGCATCAATTGTTGAACATAATCATTGTCATCATCATCATCATCATCATACAGAGGGTTGTGCTAAACAAAAACTAGTTTAGGACACTTCATTGGTTGTTGATTTTTGAGATCTATCAACTCATCATTCAATACTTGGGATTGATCTTGAATAAGTCTAACTCTAGCTTTCGTCACTTGCAAACAAGTTATCATTGGTTTAAGAGTTTCTTTGTTCAATGTTATTATGTTGTCTTCAGTGGTGTTTATTAGAGTGTTTAGAAACTCTAATAATTCAAGACTTCGAGCCATTTTAAAACACTAAATGAGGTCTTCTTGTGCATGTTGATCCTGATTACAATTTGACTCAACAAAAGAAGGCTTACTTGCAACTCGCTCACTTGAATCACTTGCTTGAAATTCACTCTCGCTTGAATTTTTCACACTCATTTGAATTTGTCTATAGCAAGATGAGGATGTCAGATACCACCGAAAACGCACCCAAAATTTGATGTTTACAATGATTTGAGTTTTAACCACTCAACCTATAGACTCAAGAATAGAATGACAGAATAAATATGTGGATGTCGGGTTCAACCGAGAATGCACCGAAAAATTACAATTCAACTCAATTTAAATTTGATTTCACTCTTACAAATAAACTATTGCAAGTAGCAAATGATCTTCAATTTTGAATGCTTCATTAACTTGATTTGCCTATTGCTTGATGCAGAATCGATTGTTTTGAAGTTGATGTTAGAAAAACAGGACCGCAGAGCAATAAAATAAAACAAATGCAGAAACAAAAACACAGAAGACACACAATACAAGAGAGACACAGATTTATGTGGTTCACCCAGTGTGGGCTACGTCCACCAGAGAAATTGCCAGGTCCTTCCTTTATTATTATCCAGCAATTGAAGGGATGCAACCTACAGCAAAACCCGTTGTAACTTCCTCTTCTTTCTCTCACAGTCTCCTCTCTCAGAATACAATATTCACCCTCATATATAGCCGCAATACATTTCCCTCATAAAAAGAGGGTTGCCTTCTAGGGAAAAAACCCTAACATAATCTCTACCGTTAGATCTGCGACCTTATAATGAACGGTCCGGATTTACAATGAAATTACAATATACTTTTATAAGGCGATTTTTTCTTCGGGGGCTTCGCCCGCTTGCCCCCGGACCCCGCAGAGGGGGTACCCCCCCTCTGCACTCCCCCGCATGGAAGAGTGTACATACTTCTGGGGTGTAAATACTTCATGGGGTATA
>SNQJ01S0157047.1:14044-31309 GCA_010110895.2 Picea sitchensis
GTGGAAGAGTGTACATACTTCTGGGGTGTAAATACTTCATGGGGTATAAACACGGCTGAAAGCAAGGACCTCTGAATCAGGAAGATAATCAGGCTCCACAACCAACAGTTGAATTGATCTTCAAATTAGCCTTAAGTGTCTAATGCTTCAAGGATATGAATGTGAATTGTTGTAGAGTGATGATGTGTATGAAAACTTTGAATGCTTGAATGTGCATTCCAAATGCTTGGTCACATGTTCTTGATTGTAAGTATTTGATTGAGATGTGCATGAATGGTATTAATCATGTGCATTGATTTCATTAACCTTCTTTGTACTCCATGTGTGTGTGATAATGTCAAAACTAAACATAAATAAGCTCATAAAACAACCATGAAAAAATCAACAACACACACTACACAAGGTGTACCTAAGATCCCCTTATTCAATTTCAGGATCTAGAACACAGAGAAAAAAACTTCAATTTTATTATAGGTATCTATTTTATTATCACAATACAAATAGAATCCTTCAATGGTATTCACATCCCAATTCAACTTATAAGAAGAAATGTATAACTCCTTTATACAAAAATTGGAAACCAAGCTTCAATAACCCCATTTCAATTTTGCAACAAATACAAGACCCTCATCGACTTTAAGACTAGACTTCAAACTCCTTCAATTTTTCTTTCTCAAGTCCTCAACAATCTCAATGGATTGAAGCTCGAGGAGGTTTTCTATGATGATAGCTATGAAAAATAGATGGCCCCATGGAGATTTGGACACTGGATGTGTGTGGGCTATTAAATTCACTTAGGTGTATGATTAGAATTCAATCACAACCTCATTATCAATAGTAATCGTTGAGTGATTTGAGTAATCATTGGTTTCCTCGATGATGTAGATGTAGCTCGTGTGCCAATTTTGACATCTTTCGTTCCATGCGCTGGTTGCACCTAACGTCTGAGGGAAAACTACCATCATGAAGCAATCAGGCCCTTAAGAACTATAAGAGATATGATATTATCATCATTTCTTCACCATGGATCTGATACCAATTGATAAAATATAGACATGAACAACAAGATGACGGAAAAGGCTCACTAGCCAACTCTTGTGTATTCACACCAATGTTACATATTTATAGTATAATGGGTGATGCCACCTCATAGAGAGATTTTCTCTAGATCCTAAAATCATGTATGATGACTAGGCTAGGAAATCTTAACTAACTCATTAGTCATCACTTGAGGATATATTACTAATATCCTAAATGAATAATACAAATATAGGCGATAATTAGACTGAGTGATTGGTTAAGGTAAACCATAGGATAAAAATCTAGCCCCTTCTTGATATTTTGATCCATCAAAATATAGAGTCTAGATATCATGGGTGCACTCCTCATCTGACAATTTTTTTTATCTCTTGACAATTTATCAGATTTTGATGATTCATTAAAGTCTACATTATTTACAACTTTGGTACCTATTGTTGGGTTCATAAGACAAATCATTCTGAAAAGATAACTCTAACATTTCGGTTTCTAAGACTTGAGATTTCATAGCCATAAATTTTCCAAAATCAGAATCCAATTAATGAGTCCCTAAAATAGGAAATTAAGAAGAAGAAGGTTCATTGGTTGCTTTTATATCTATTACTATGTGTTTCATGTATTTCTCCTGATCAATTCTGATTTTATTTGGTTGACCATTCCAAGGTAACCATAAGTGAGACTAGTGGGATGCAAAACAACCTTGAAGATTTTGTGACCAATCTCTTCTTAATAAGAGTCCATGTGCTTTCGGGATGCCAACTACAACTACGTCGATAACTTGATGGACTTTAGGATTTGAAGCTATTCAGATCAAAACATCTTTCAATTCCCCAGTTAATTTTACTTTAGACATGTCAAGTTGAATAATGTAGGTTGAACATTGTGTTGGTGTAGCATTCATTTTTTTGCAGACAGAGTAAGGCATAACATTTGATGATGCCCCTTAGTCTACTAGACAGTTATGCACATTTTGGTTAAATATTTCAAAGGTTAATAAAAAAAAAGGAAGTCAAATATTTATACATTTTTTCATTAAGCACAATGTTTATTGTTTCCTTGTGGGTGTTGGTCACATATATCTTATTTCCACTTTTATAAGGGATCAAAATTTGGGCTTTCTGATTTTTAAAAAAATTCTCGAGTAGCTTGTATTGTTTGGAAATCTTACACAGTTCCATGATTGAAATATTTTCTTTAATCTTTTTGAGGTCTTCCACCACATTGTATTCCATATGACTTGAATAAAAAACTGCATCTTTTGGTAGACTGGGGAAACCATGAGTGGGTCTTTTGATTGGGTTAGGAGTCCAAGATTTCTTTGAAACGAAATTTTGAGGAGCATTGGCTTGTGGCTGAAGCATAGGGGATTTACTCTTGGTTTGAACCAACATTTTTTCTCCTATATTTTCATCATCTTCGATCATATTTATACATGACAATTCATCCATAACACCATTTTTATTTCATTAGCATCTTCACATGATTCTTCTTCCAAATTATCTTATTCTCGCTCATCACTTGCTTGAGACTGAGCATAACCATCAATAATTCTATTAGCTACCATATTCATAGCATTGATCCACTTGAGGCATGTTTTTTAGAGTAATTTTCTTGATTATAATTACAATAATTATCCATGGCCACATTTTCTAAGTCAATGTTTAAGTTGGTTGGAGGTGGTTCAATAGTTTTAGGAGGGAAATATCTCTTAAAGAAATGTATATAAGGCCTTTTATTAGAGGTACCCTCTCCTATATTCCTCTTCATGTCAACTATTTCATTGGAAATCGTTTTTATCATCCTTTGTAAACTTTCCACGTTTGTAGAATCTTTTTCTTTCACTTTTGTGGGGGGTTTTGTTTGAGGTCTTGTCAAGATCACTCTTTCTAGGGGGTGTTATATCTTTATTTCAAGAAATTTTTTGATATTCTTTGCAACCTTTCATTTCAAACTCAACTTTCTTGGCTTCTTCAAAATTCATAGCTAAATTATTTTTACCTGCTCTCTTTACAAACATTGATATTGAGGCTAATAGAGAATTAGCATAT
Source organism: Picea sitchensis (assembly GCA_010110895.2). Taxonomy (NCBI): domain Eukaryota; kingdom Viridiplantae; phylum Streptophyta; class Pinopsida; order Pinales; family Pinaceae; genus Picea; species Picea sitchensis. The sequence continues at coordinate 17,131 of SNQJ01S0157047.1, forward strand.
ACTTCAATTTGTAATTCTAAAGTGGGTGTAGTCCCTTCCTGGAATTTGTTCAGAACTGTCGTAAACCATTGATTGAAATATTTCACCTTTTATTTTGGGTCTGTGGTTAGGATGAATAACTCTGTCATTAATGTTCCTATAGTGATTTCGTCCCCAAATTTATCTATGAAGGCCTTTTGAAACTTATTCCAACTGGTTATGGATGCAACAGGGAGATTGGAATGCCAAGTAGAAGTTGCAGTCTCAAAGGTGTAGGGGAAAATATGACAAACTATATATTTAAATTGTACATTCATTAATCTAATGGAAATGATAAATTTCTTGATATAATCTTTGGGTAAACCGGATGTTTCAGGATCATATTTGGGAAGAAATCGCTTTGAATGCTTAGGTAGATTATGGAGTTTCCCAAGTATAGCTAGTGCAGCTTTATCCAACCAAGGTTGATTATAATATTTAGTTGTTGGTCATGTTATCAAGTTCTGAATCTGAGTCTTTTGACATTGAGTATGAGTTATCTGAGTTTGAATTTTCCTGATATTCAAAATGAATGATTTTAGGTGGAGTTATGGAGGGACTAATAGGAATAGTAGGAATCAAACCAAAAGGTTGTTTAATTTCTTGTAGGGCTAATTCCACTAAACCTTCTACTTTGTGAACCAATGTATGGTCAAGAATTGAGACTAGGGTTCCAACAATATTTCTTAGACAAGGAAGTAATGGGGTTACATGAAATGCACCAATCTCACTAACATAATCTTGGGTGATGCGTTTGAAGGAATTAACTTCTTTGTTTGATACTGCGTAAGGGATTGACTTAATATCATTTTTAGAGTTACCCAAATCTTGATGTGGTATATTCTCTAAAGTTTGACTTTAAGGATTAGGGAGCAACAAATATGGGTTGTTTGTATATATTTCCATACACAACTCTCCTTCTAGCACAATTTTTTTTTAAGGAGGATGGATTCCCAAGGCTCAACAATAGGGAAACCCAAGGATGAGGCCCAATTAGATAACTCATTGTTTGGTATAGAATAATCCTTCGGGTTAATGGTCCAACAATCGTTCAATGGACTTTAGGAGTTGTTTGATTTTATTCTTTATGTTTTCTTGTATTGTTTTATGATTTATAGTTATCTATTGCAGAAAATAGGTGAACTAAGGAGTTTGGAGAAGTTTGTGTTGAGGATATGATCCAGATTATTTTCAGCATGAAATGAGAGAAGAGATATAATAAATAAATGTACAAAGATATCTTGGATATCCAATAATATAATAGAAATGTATCATAGATGAAACCATAAACACAGAGATACAGTAATACACATTTTTATATTAATGAGAGAAAATGTACAAAGACTGTAAAAATACAGAGTGAAAGACTCGCTAGAATGTTGGTAGCATATCTCTTAGAAGAGATGCGACGGATACTCACATCTGTGAGAAGATTATCTTACAATGAGGCTCCAAATGCCTTTTTATCATAAATAAAATCCAAAACCCAAACCCCGGAAAATGAAAAGCCAACAGTTTTGTCGACCCCGTTTTGGGTAGTTTGGTGTATTAACTTCCTGAGGGCGTAACTTTGGCATACGATCTTTGTTTGGGGCGCACGATAGCTCATTGGAAACGTATCGTCGAGGAGATTAATTTTGGGGAATAAATCAAAGCCTTTGAAAATCATTGAGAAGGTAGATCTCAAAAAACATTCATTTAGGCCCTCAAAATGGCCCCAAAAGTTAAAAACTTCTAAAAATAGTAAATTGCCAAAATTGCTAGAAAACTATTTTGAGGGAGTTGGAAAAGGTGGGTGGTCACCGATATCCACCTAGATCAATCCTCCCTCCTTAGGAAGAAATTGTGTCCATTGTGTTGAGTTCCCAATGAAGAGGGAAAAAAGTTTGTTGAATCTGCATCTTGATGAGTTGCTTGCCTTGTTGGAGAAGTTGTGCTCCTTAGCTTTTTGAATGTTTTCACGAACCTGTGACTGGAAGGGTTGGACCTTTTTAACCAGTCTAGCTACATGAGATGTCTGTGTGCAGAAGGATTATTTATTCTTTTTCATAGTCTTGTCGACCTACTTCTGTTGTATAAAAGGTGCTTGGGCCAAGGTTGTAGTGGTTGCAGTATCTTTCTGTTCACCTTTTGAACAGATTGTGAAGAAGTTGAATTTTGTAGTATGAGATACTACCTTGAGGAACTGTTTAGGTGGGACAGTAGTCAAAACCACCTCTGGTATCCTGTAGAGATGATCCCCCAGAGTAATAATGATATTACGGGGTCGAGACTCATAGATAGCATGGCACTTCCACATATATGGTTGGCCCAAGAGAACATCACAAACATCCAGCAAAGCGACATCACATAATACCTCATCCTTGAAGGGGTGTGTTGGCATCAGAAGTCACTCCCGGATTGCTATCAGGAGCAGAGCCCAACGCCCATCAGTTTTATGTCACAGTTGTTCATAGATGGGTGATCGAATGGCGGGAAACTCAAAACAATAGCGTTCCAACTCTGAAACTAGGCCAGGTACGCATGAGCAAGTGAGGTCTTGCGTAAACTTTAGACAGTGAGTTGTAGTAAAGGGTGAACAGGTGGAAGACTTATATAAGAGAAAAGCAGAGGTCTGTTATTAACATTGGGTTTCTAATAGGCTGAGGAAGAAGATGTCCAAATGCAATATCATCTTACATTCAAACACAAGGCCAGAGAATGAAATAATGCAACAATAAATCATTTATCATAGCAGAACTGCAATAATTCGCACGAGTCGGTCGTTTAAGAACTCTCTTAGCATAAGATGAAAACTAGATGGAGTAAGAAGAACTGTCTGTCATAAAACAAGAAATCTCATATACAGATGCATAAACTGAAAGCTAGGATAGCTGCCAAAACATTACAGTAGGGAGCTCTGCTCTACCATTGATGCCTTCAAAATACCAAAATTGAGTACATATACTTGGGCGGATTTGCCCAACAGAGGCGCGCTCGCCCTCCAAGGCGTAGCATCTCTTCAATCAATCTTCGGGTGGAAGTCCTTTGACAGACGCCATCTTAACTGCGTGTGGCTCCAGCAAGGGGAGTAGCTGAGCCATTAAGTGTCGAGCTAGCGTGTTCAGACTTCCTTCGGCTAGTAGAGGACTCAGGCATGGCTTCTCTAAAAAAATGGGCACACAGGACCCCCTTGAGTAGACCGCTTGCCAGACCCTCCATACCTTGCAATTAATGATTGAGGCGAGGCCTCAACCACCCTCTCTTTTCTTCATTCATTCCTGGCAGCTATCGAGAAGTAAATCACGTCGAATCGGCGTCTGAAGAATGCAGTCCCCCCTCTCTTGAATCTTAATTCGATGCCTCTGGCTTCCCTGTACAGCCCCTTCTGCTCCCTAGAGTGACCACGGGCTGTGACCCTTCGCCTATCTACTAGAGTGTTGTCGACGCTTCGGGGTTCACAGGTGAGAAAGGAACGGGACCTTTCTCCTTCAAAATCGCAATGGGCGGAATGCCGGGAGGGCCTAACGGTTGCCACGCGTTCCCCACGAGATGAACGGCTGAGATTCTTTTTGGCGCTTTGGGACCTGAGTGGCAAAATGATAAACAATAGAGCCCCTCTTCCAGGCTTGTTCTTTTACGACCAGGCGCCAAAACCACGGGCCCGATTCTGGGCGCTATCGGCATTTCGGGGTTCAGGGTTTCGAGAAGTGAAGGGACGAGGAGCGCTTACCCCTCGAACTCCCGAATGCCGACGTGACACAGATGTGTGCCGCGTGTCCTTCAGACGAATGGCCCAGATAGTATTTGTTATTGTAAAGAGGGCTGCCCCATTTACAGGCTCGCTTGACATGACATGGTGCTAAGACCGCGGGCTCAGCTCGAAAGGTGCTTCAGAACTTCGTTGATCGGCAATTTCAAAAGCAATGAACTAACACCACCTTGTCTCCCGAAACACCGATATCTGATAGGCCGACTGGCTGCCACCTGTCCCGATCAGATCAGACGATCCAGATTTTCTTTGAACCATTGGTACTGCCCTTCGTGCTAAACCCCGGGCAACTTGACAGCCCCGAAAACCCGATGACCATCGATTAACTCTGTAGGCTGGATCTCAGCTGCCGACAGCAAAACTTTGCTCGCTCGCTTGACTCGCAACTGGAAAGTTGGGTCCTTCCGTTGTTGTACCTGGGTGTTTCGTGTGCAACCTACAACCCTGGGTGCTCTCGAGCCCGGGACAAGAATTATCGCTAACAGGATGGATGTCGTATGACAATCGACACTGTTGGCTAACATGGAGATCTCATCCCTGGCGAAGCCACCCAATATTGTATGGTTGTGGGTGTGGTGTTGTCAACAATCCCAATTATTTGATGACCTTTGTTGAGATGAGGTTCTTCTGGCTTCCGCTATCAACAATAAAATGTAGCGGAGTTTCCTTCACCCACATATTTGAATGAAAAAGGTGCTCCCCCTCTTCATGATCTGTTGGTTCTTCTAGTTGAATTGTTGCGGTCGTGACAATAACAGTGGGGTTTGTGTCGATTATCTGTCTTTTGTCAGTATTTTATGAATTAGATTCTGAATCAGGGTTCGGCTCCTTGTCTTTGATTTCGGCCACCAATGATTTTTTTGAGCGACATTCATTAGTGTTTTGCGAGGTGATTTTGTGTAAATCAAACCATTTTTTGGTGTTCTTCTTCGTCTTCTTGTGACCCTTCGTTTCCTGTGGCTTGGACTGGTTTTCGGGAGAATGTTTGTTAGGGTCGTATTTATCATACTTTGGTTTTTGTGGATTTGTAGAACCAAACTCCCATTTGTTTTGGTGCTTAAATTTCTGCTCGATTTTAATAGCATATCGATAAGCAGCACTGAGTGATGAGATATCCAGAAAATCCATTTCAATTTCAATGTATCTATGTAGAGCCCCACGGTATTTCAGAACTAAATTTCGTTCACAGTCTTTGATACCCATCTTAGTGCACAAGGTATGGAAGGTATTGGTGAACTCCAACACTACTTGGCCCCTCTCTTTTTGTAGTGTGTTCCATCTCATATACTTGTCCTCATAGTTTCCAACAGGGTAATATTGTTCCTTTACCGCGTCCACAAAAAAATCTCAAGTGGGATCGGGCCCATATATTCCAGACTCTTCTGTGTAACTTTTCTCCCAGTAATTTTCCCACCAATGTTTGACATGGGGGAGATCTTTAAGGAGTGTGAAGGTGATCTTTTCCCTGTCGGAAAAATGGTGAACAGAGAAATAACCTTCTAGCAGATTTAACCATTTGTCTAGGGCATCTGCATATATATGACCTTCAAATACGAGAATAGAAAAATTAACATGTACCTTGAAAGGAGACGTGCTTCCAAAGTGGTTTTTTATGAAGATGTGCATGTTTCTATTGGAATTCATTGAAGGATGTGGGAAAAATTCTCCATCATTTCGTCCCTCTGTCGCGTGAGAGCTTTCTCAAACAACAGATTGATAGAATCGTCTGCTCTGTCGTTTTTCTTTTCTTCTGCCATGGAGGGTTTCTTGGGTTTGAGAGAGCGATTTTCTTCAAGAGAGACAATATCTAGACCCAACTTTATATACTTGGACCTCGTCAGGGACATGCACTAAAAAAAATGATCAAGAGCAACTTGCTCTGATACCACTAATCCAGATTATTTTCGACACGAAATGAGAGAAGAGATATAATAAAGAAATGTACAGAGATATCTAGGATATCCAATAATATAACAGAAATGTATCATAGATTCAACCATAAACAAAGAGATACAATAATACACAATTTTCTATTAATGAGTGAAAATGTACAAAGACTGTAAAAATACAGAGTGAAAGACTCGCTAGAATGGTGGCAGCTTATCTCTGAGAAGAGATGTGACGGCTACACGCATCCATGAGAATACAATATTACAATGAGGATGCAAATTCCTTTTTATCATAAATAAAATCCAAAATCCTAACCCCGGAAGATGAAAAGCCAACAGTTTTGTGGACCCCGTGTTGGGTAGTTTGGTGTATCAACTTCCCAAGGGTGTAACTTTGGCATATGATCTCCGTTTGGGAAGCACGATAGCTCGTTGGAAAGGTATCATTGAGAAGATTCATTTTTTGGTATAAATAGGAGCCTTCAACTATAATTGAGAATCTATATGCCCAAAATCCTTCATTTAGGCCCTCAAAATGGCCCTTGAAGTTAAAAACTGCTAAAAATAGTAAATTGCAAAAATTGCCAGAAAACTATTTTGAGCAAGTTGGAAAAGGTGGTTGGCCACTGATATCCACCTGGATTAGGATAACCTATCAACACAATCAATAAAAAGTACCTATGGTTTTTAGATTCATGCAAAATTAACTCTACTATGAACGTATTATTCAACAGATATTTTCCAGGAAACAATTAATTAATTTAACAACAGAAAGGAATAGATTTATAGAAAAGGGACAATCAGAAGTAACTCCACGATATCCTACATTACAAAGAATGAAAACTAACAAATAAAGAAAAACAACAACTTTCATTGAAAGTATTCAACAATTCATTTGATAAAATAAGATAACTTATCAGTATTGAAATTCTTACTAGATGCCTATAACATTTACACAATTGCAGAATAGTCCACAATGATAAGTAAATAGACAAAGATTCATTGAAATGCCTTGGATTGTTTAGAGCTTCTAGATTAAGCTCCAAAATAGTTCTCAACTACAATCCAAAATTCCTTCTACAATCCATCAACCCTTGTTCTTTGGTTGATCTCTCTATTTATTAAACTTCACTTGCTAAACATAGTAATTCTATTTCATACAACATTGAAATGTCTAAAACACTTGCATGCTAAGATGGCTTGTGTGAACTCGGTGACTCGTCAGTTGCATGCTCACCATCATAATCCACCCATTGAGTGAATAAATCCTCACATTATGCATGTAAGGGAATCGTTTTGATCCAATCGAAAAATGTGGCCACATTCCATCGTAGTGATTCCTCACTTTCCTGAAACTCGAACATTACCTCCTCCAAACCTCGAAAATCCTCCGATGACACAATATTTTATAATTGGAGATCAATTATTTCCTTTTGATATTTTCCCACAATTTGAGGCAATTTGACCATTGTTCCTCCATTCTAATTTTCTTCTTGATGGATAAATTCACCCAATACTCTGTAGCTCCATGCATCCTCACTATACTATTATCAGTTAGAATTTGGAGGCCATAGTCTTCCCCACCTTGGGCTTTCTGGATTTCTTTGATATACACTATTTGATCCACAACTCTGGCTCCCTTTTCAATCCATTTGAGAATTTTCTTATATGCTACACAACATAATAAGGCTTCCTCTTGGTAGTCTGCAATTTTTTTCAAAAATGTATCCCCCACTAGCTTATATTTGTTGAGCTCTTCTAAAATATCTTCCTTAAGAATTAATACAGCTTGAGTGGTGTCTTTATAATAGTCTACTTGATGCCTGAGAGGTTCCAATTCTCTTCTCATTTTTTCAACTTCCATTTCCTCTACTCTAGCCCTGTCTATAGTAGCATGTGAGATGGCCATTCCTACCCCTAACAGTTCACTTAAACTATATTTTTTGGTATCGAACAAGGTTTCTTCTTATGTACATAGCACATTACTTCCCATAGTAATATTTTGCTTCCTTTGTGTTCTTTTTACAATGGACTTCCTCTTTCTATTATAGGAAATGGACTCTACATTAGCAACCTCATCCAACAGTTTTGGAATCGATAGATCGCCATAGGATAAAATATTTTCTATCATATCTTATATCTATTATATAAGATATCTATTATATCTTGAAGAGGGATCTCATCAGAATGAGATTCTATCAAATGATCGATAGGCTTCTCTGTGGGTTGTTGTGATTTTCCCATCTCCTTCACTCTCTCTTCTTCTTGCTACTTCTTCAACAATTCTTGTGTTTTCTTTCCCTTCTCTTTCTTTTTTATAAATTTGTAATGTCCTCCACCTCTTGATAAAGAGGTTATGAGAGACTTAGTAGTATATTTTTCCCCACTAGACTATAGTCTCATGAGTCATGGGGACCAAGAAACCCAAATTACTTACCTAAGAACAATGTTATAATTTCAAGATGACTTTGAGGAGAAAAGGTAAAGTAAGTGGAGGAAAAAACCACATGAGGAAAAGAAAAGTGTTAACCCTAGGATGTGGTCAACTAACTCAATAGAGAAAAAGATCAGGGGTATAAAAAGAAAAGGAGGGCGCATCTCTCATTATTCTGGATTATTATTACTTTTGCATCTTGATCTCTAGAGCCAAAGACGTTTTGAGGGTTTTGGGATAGCAAACCCTAGAGATCAGCTCATTGGTGAAATATCCCACCTATCCTGGTCCAATCTTGGTCATGGAGGTGCAATATTCCTCCCCCACCATTCTACAACAGCATATAGGTTATTTAGTTAGTGAAGAAAGAAGGAATGCATAGTTTCTGAGGGTTTCCAGCAGGAGGGCATACTAGTGGAAGGAAATATTTGATCTGGAGAGAGGAAGGGGTTTTGGTGACTAAAACCTATTAGGTTCTGATTGATAGGCCTTGGGAACCTTTCCTATGTCATTTTATAGGAGATTTCTTCAGTATATGATTTATTTTGAGCTTGGCACGATTTCTAGGGGAGGGTGCACTGCATCAGAGAGATTCATTCATCTGGGGTTTCATAACACCTCCATTCAACTTGAGACTTGCCCAGGGTTTGTAATCCACCGATCTACTATTATACCAATTTTGGAGGGTTTTGGAGGCCTAGAGGAGGGAGGTCGAAATCTTGGAAATCTATAGCCACAAAGAAGTGTGCAACTTATCCAAGGAGGGGGTTTCCAGCTATCAGAGGGAAAGACATTAATATTTTCCCTTTCTCCAGTTGATTGTGGTGCCTTTAGTGGTTATTCTCTTCATTTTTGGAGCTTGTTGGAGCAACTATTATTCTAGCTTGATTATTCTTCTTGTATTCTTCCAGATCTGCAGATCTATTACATCAGGATCACTCTATTATCTAAATAAAGGTCAAATCTGAAGTTGTTGGCTCTATATTGGTATTCATTGCTTGTATCTTGTAATTTTCTTGTGTTATATGCTTAGATCTATAACTGCATGCTATAATATTCTAAGAACACACCTTCAATGCACAACTTGATGTAGTAAACCTACATAACACATTAAAACAATAAACAAACAATTAAACAACCCTTGGTTTTGGGAAAAAAAATAGCTTGGGAACATTACAGTGGTATTGGAGTGTTAAATCCTCCCAACTTGTGGGGATTAGTGCATGCATAAGTTCAATGGTATCTATATGGGAAGGCATGGAAGACAGACATTTGAACCAGAGGCAGAAATGGAAGGTTCATGTGAGGACAGTGAGACACATGTCTTAGCAGGTGTAGCAAAGGATCTGAAAATCTCCATAGACCATACACAGTTTACACTTGAGCACCATCTACAGGAGACCGAGGAAACAATGCGTAGGGGACAGGTTGAAATGAAGGAGACCTTGGAAAAATTAAATGTTAGACAGGAAAAAATTGCATAAATCCTTATGCAGATGACCCATGGTGGGAATGGCCCAAACATTTATGAAAACAAGGAATCCAGTGGTTCTCATGGGGGGAATAGGCCTTATCATGATTAATATTTTCACTACCATACAGAGGGACAGAGCCTTGGAGGGGGGAATTCCAGGGGGCCAACACACAGTAGATTTACCCCTAGACCCTATATGCCTACATTCTTGGATGGCCAACCACAAGATAACCACTTCAATGAAATATAATACTTTGAGGAATAGGCCAGGGAATATGAACCATTGAGTGCAATATTCGGGAGACAGGTTACATTGGACCAAGATTGTGGTATCAAGTTCAGGATAAACCCAAAAATTATCACAGGAACAACAATGAGTTGGAGCATGGGGTAGGTAAGATGGAGATTCCATATTTTGATGGGTCTTCCAAGGTGACTGCGCAAGCTTGGGTGCAGAACTTAGATACTTATTTACATCTTAACCCCGTGAGGGAGATGGACGCCATCAAGTTTTCCATCGTGTACTTGGAGGGAAAATCTCATAGTGGTATCAGGGTTTGACTACCTTGTTTCATAACCAGATTACTTCTTACACAGAGTTCACTTATGTTGGATTACTGAGAGGGGGGGTGAATCAGTGATAGAGCAATAATAATTTTTAACCACAAAATGCAAGTGTTGTATCAATATGGTTGTTAGTCTCTAATCTTTTTTTGATTAAGTGAGTGTCCCTAGTCCCTGTCCTCTCCTTTTTCATTATTTTCTTTCAAAAACTCGGTTTTTACTTCTTGTCTTGGGAGATTATTTTGCAATCTTTATTGCATTTTTTAAATGATTTTTGAGTTTTTTAAAGATTAGGATTTGATATGATAATTTTTGTCACATCACTTGTCGTTTCATTATTTGAATTTTCAAATTTTTCTAAGTCAAAAAAGGAGTTGCAAGAATAGCATTATTCCTGCAACACCGGGAACAATCATGGTTTTGCATGCGCCACCTCTGCCCATATCGTGTCCTAACTTTTCAGATCATGATTATAATTTTTTCCTACTTCTTTATGATCTATTTCGGGTTGCTATTTTTATGATAACAAAATGATACGAATGATTGAGTAGTACTCGCCATACCTGCATCAAATCAACACATCCGATCATGGATGAAATCATCACCTTCCTATTTTAGTATGTTTGTTGTTTTATGCAGGGATTGTAGACCAATAAATAACTTCTGGCTTTAAACCACTCTCGGGAATTGAGGATTCAACCATCAATATTCTCAGAATTATCTACAGGATCATATCAGCAGTATGGAACCCAAAAAGAGTGGCCAAATAATCAGACTAGAGCCAGAAAGCACGGAATTTCTTGAAGCATTCCCTCAGATGGCGTAGAAATTCAAGGATGTTGGTTGGTTCAAATTTTTCTCAACGTTCCAGGGGCATGATGAACAGATCTCGATGGTGTTTGAACAAAATTTTGACGGCTTCAAATTTGTGATTGGAAAAATTCTGATGCATGTGACATAACATTCTATTTCTAAAGCTTGCAGATTTTCAGTGTATGGATAAATATGGTGGAAGAAGGAGAATGTGGTTATGAAATTTGTAAATCAGTTTCTAATTCTAGAGAATAAAAACCCTAACTGGAGCAAGCTATACCACACAGCTGGGTAAGGAAAGAATGACACACTTCCTTGCTAATTATCCACAGGTACATTATATGTGAAGGCAGGTTTTCCTTGGTTTATCTCTATCATATTAGACTATTGATTCATATAAATGGTGATTATTCTCTTAACTTACCCTTAAAAAGTTTATCCATGATGTCTAATAGGATCTAATCTCATCCTGCTACATCAAAAAGCAGTGTCTTTCATCAGGGTTTGATTAGAACATTAGTAGTATTCTCCTTAAAGGAAGTCCAAAGATCTTTGGATTGGTTAACCCAGTCCTTAAAACCAGATTTACAGTCAACTAAATCCAAAACTATCAAGGGGAAGAAACTATTCAAATAGAAACAGACTCCTCAAGCCATCGAAGTCTTAATAAAATAAGAGTCACCTGCAGCTAGGGTAACTCGGGCTAGCAAGAGAAAATTGCAAACTCAGAAAGCTATTGGAGATTTTCCTATAGGTGAAGACCATGAGAAAGGTACCACTAGTCGAGGTAAGAATCCTAAAATGAATGAAGACACTGACATCTATCATGATCCATATATAAAGAGGGAAATTGATGAATATGAGGATTACACTACAAGCCCAGTTCAGACTCAAGTCAAACAGAAACAACAATCTACTGGTAAGAAGAATGCAAAGGGTAAAAAACAAAGAAAAAAGAAAACACATGTACCTAAATTCCCTGGGAGGAATTCCACCAGAGCTGCCAATAAATTTAGATTGAATTTAAAATCTGTTTCATCCTTCCATCAAGAAGGAGAATCTCAAATTATAGAAGATAATTCAAAGGATTCTAAGAAGGAGATCAAAAAATAGGCAATGGCATCTTCTTTGCACAGAACAGAGAAGGAATCTTAGGACTTGAAGAAGAAATAAGAAAAGGGAAGCATATTGCACAATACTCCAGAAGACCCGTGACCAAAGCAACTACCAAATCAGCTTCAGTATCTGAATATGTGTTTAAGGGTACAGATGCAGTTTATGATGACAGAGATTATCTTTTTTCATAGCCAGACCAGATGCAATACCTTCTTGAAACCAAAGATTTTGATAGCACTGAGGATGAAGATCTTAGTTCTGGACTATCTTCAAAATATGTGATTAAATTAAGAAAACCTCAAGTTGTTATAGATCTGAATTTACCTGCCCCTATAGAGAAATATCCAGAATTTAAAGTGAAAGCAAGGAAGGAAAAAGACAGAGTAAAGGAGTTGTAGAGTATGATAAAGAAATTGAAGAAAGAGAAAGCTTTGGTTGAGCAATGGAATTCCAAACAGCAAGAAAAGATACATGATTTTAAAAGGAAAAGAAAAGAACATAAGGCATTGCTTAAAGAGGTAAGAGAATCCAATTTCAGGCTAGATTTGCATAATGTTGTGTTAACAACCAAACTTAAACAGAAAAACACAAAGGCTAGTGCAGTCATCATACCATGATGGCTCATGAAGAATTTTGTTTCAGTTTTGATTATTCGATGCTATTGCTCAGGAAGTAAAGATGAACAGTTTGATTCCTAATGTTTAGATCAAATGAAACTTTTGATATCTCGGATGGAACAACTCATCAAGATAGGGTTCCATTTTTTGTGGGATTTGTCGGTTTTTGTAAAGCTATTTCCGAATATATATTTGGATTAGTTGTTGAGCCCTCTACTATATAGGCATTATAAGTGCTCATTAGAGCTAATTTTCCTAAGAAATAGGCATTGACAAGATCCTATTGCAAAACTGTAAACTAGAAAATAGGATCTGCATGAATACTCTGTGTACTTTAAATAGACACAAGAAAGAATGTAGTGGGGGTCGATAAGTTGGGGCATTTAGGGACCTTTTTTATAAAAATCCATAGTAAGACAATTTATATTCCATATTGATACTAAATGACAAAGGCATGTTGATGGTCAAATCCTCTTTTATATCTTATTCTATTTCTTTTCTTACTTGAAGTCATTTATTCTGTTGCAATGCATTTGATTTATTGATTTTAAGTAACACAGTGAAAACTTTGTTGTTTTTATTTATTATCAAGATTGTCTTCAAGTACATGTTCTTGTTTCTCAATGATACTTTAAAATAAGAAATCTATATGGAGTTGACAAACTAGATACTCTCATATATTCTCTTCTTTATTTACATTATTGTATGATCTATTAATGTGACTACCGTTTACTAAATCAGTGGGATGTTTTCTTGCTTTTACATTGAGTTATATGCTTATTTGAATCCTTGAACCATCTTTCAACCACTTTCTAAAAACCCATTCATAAAACCCTTAAAAAATACCATTGCAATAACCTGATGATGCCCTATTTTTCCCTCTCACAGTCAAGTGCAACTTTAGGGACTAACAGTAGAATTATCATCCAATAGTTGCAGAGTAAATAAACAATGAACAAATGAGAAATCATACACATACAAAGTACACTAGTGTTTTTAAGTGGAAACCCAAAGAAGGAGAAAACCATAGAATGTTTTTTCTTATATGTCTTTAAGAATTATATTCATTGGAAGCACCAATTTCCTTTGTTTTCCAACTGCAACTGGAAGGAGACTCCAACTCCATAGTTTCTCAGGCTACAACATGAAGGAAGCTTCAACTCCTCAATTCTCTGGCTACAACCCCCTAGTTTCTCAGGCTACAACCTGAGGGAAACTCCAACTCCCCAATTCTCTGGCTACAACCCCCTATGTTCTCCAGCTACAACCGGAAGGTGGATACAACCACATGTCCTTGCCCCGTTCAACCGCCCTGTAACAACCTGTACCAAACAACTTGTAATCAACATGTACCATAAACAAGTGCATCAACCATGCACCAACCTGTACCATCAACGAGTGCATCAACCATGCACCAAATATGTACCAGTCATGCATCAAATACACATAAAATATGACTCATCAAGATGTACCAACATCATCAACTATACACCTCATGTATGT
>SNQJ01S0157048.1:0-22207 GCA_010110895.2 Picea sitchensis
CCCCCCGACTTACCTTGTGTGCCACGTAAGGGGCATCGTGGGCATACCTGGAGGTTATAGTGGTAGAGGTTGGATAACACGGCCACGTGCCCAACTAGTTGCTAATTCCTCCAGACATTAATATATATATATATATATATGTGTGTGTGTTAGAAGCATGGACACCACATGCATAAGACAAGATCCATGTCACAGCATAAAAGATATAAACAACGTGCCATGCACAACAAATAACCAACAGATAGGCACATTAGAATACATATCTCAGAGATAATTAAATACACAGCGGAATACATTAAACAGAAAACACAGAGAGCACTTATCTTTGCAAGTAAACGTTCACCAACTGGTTGCAGAACAAGGATGTTCCTCCCAACCATAGACATTGTTGTTCATTTACTCTCAACAACAAGTCACCCCCGAGCCAGGGCTATGAATCCATAAGGACGGGTCCTAGGCCAAGTCTAAATACATAGTAGTTGGCTAAGTAGCTCTCAGGTTTCCCAACCTCACAACAATCCTAATTTCCAGCTCTCTTTCCCCCTCAGCCTGTACAACCCCAAGAAATGAACACCTTTCTCTGCCATGCAGTCCCTAAGGCTGTTCCATTTCTCTCCAGGGCTCCAGTGCTACTGGTCAGAAAATATCCCTACTGGAAATTCCAAGGACTCTCAATTGTGGACAGTTCCATCTGAACTGCCATCAAGTTCATGCACACATGCATCCATTCCCTCCGGGAATGATCAGTAAATGATTACATCCATTCAATGATGGCTCTCCTCTTCTTGCCATTCGTTTCCATGCTCAGCCCAAGAGCACACAAACTAGCAATAGTGAGTGAAGAGGAAGAAGGATGAGTGAACCAATGAGAAGAGGACGAACCAAGGGAAGAACGACCCCAAAACATCCCCCAAGGGATGTTTAAATAATTACACGAAGACAAGAGCCACATGGCCTCCCTCCTAAGAAGCTCATGTAACCCCCTCTTCTCCATAAAATCAATTATGGGTAAATAAAATAATAATAACAAGACTTAGCCCCTCAAGCCCCCTCTCTCGTGGAATCATAGCCCCTCTGCCCCTTTTCAACTTTACTGGCTCACCAGCCTAAGTCATATTTACATAATACATTATAGTTTATAAGGGTTAGAACCGAGATGTTACATATTTAGACTGAAAGATCACCCTCATCCAACCTATGGATAGAAGGTGGAAAATCGACAGGTAGCCTAGAGACGATTTCCATTCCTTTTCTATCCAGAACAAGATTGTGTTGTACGCCATTCATCTACCCACAAACTTACATACAATTACACAACCATGCAAATACAAAATTTGGAAAACTTGTAAATCCTCTCCAACAACAAGTGCAACTCTCCCACCTGAGCTTTTATGGTTTGTTTGTGTTTTTTCCTTGCATGTGGACATAATTCCTCAATTGGGTTTGACTTCAAATCTGGAGAAGGGAGTTCATAGAGGAATATGCCTTGACCCTTTTCTTCTCTGTGAAATGCTTCTCATACTTTGAATTCGAGGGCGATCTGTGAGGAGATGAATGTCGAGACGTGGATAGGTAATTTCCCTTGTAGCATCACATAAATCCCCTTGCGAGTAGCTACAAGGATTAATGTCCTTGGGAGTAGAGGGAGCCATCGTAGTATCCAATGAGATGTGTTTTCATACTGACAATGCATTTGCCTGGCATAAATCTGTCAAGGGGAGCTTCGAGTCACTTTCCAACTCGTGCGAGGATTCGTCAATCGCAAGCAGTGCAACATAGGGAAGAAGTTTGGGAGAAGAGAATATTTCAGATTCTAACATCAAGTCATAATAATAGTTAACTAATGGATCATATCCCTTCATTCTTCCTTGACATCGGCCCCATGGAAGGAAGCACGAACCCAATTACTCCATCGACTTGTGTGAAACCAGTTCTATCGAGCCGCCATTTTTAGGGTTTCCACCAAGTTGTTTTCTTCAAGGTTAAACCAAAGGTTATAAGTTCACATGGGGGAGCTTCTATGCTAGTCTTTCCTAGATATGATTTCTAGATCAAGAGTTAGGATACTACACCAGTGTTGTTTCCTCTTCCATCTTTTCAAACACTAAGATATCTATCATCAATGACAAATATTTTTTGGGTGTTACTTTCCTTAAGAGAATAAAAAATGTCTTTATCCTTAGCCATATAATAAAATGCTCTAGAATCAATAAGCTACTCATTAGAAGAAGAAGCAGATGTTGCATTAAAGAAAAAATGAGAAGTAGAAAGTGCATGTCCATGAAAAGAAGAGTTAGAAGAAGAAGAATCAAGATTGATGTTGTGCTTCTTCATCATTGCTTCTAAGGCATCCATCTTTTTAAAACATTTTGATTCTAGATGACCATCTCACCCATAAAAAATGCAATGCCTCTCAGTATTCTTTTTATTTTTTATTTTGTTTTTTTGTCACCATTAGGAGGAGGAGTTGGCTGAGAGGGTTTGTTACCCTTGTTTTGGTTGTTGTTTCCAAGAGTTTGCTTCTTTGAATGCTTTGATTTATCCTTTTGTTAGATGTACCTACAATGCTAATCACTCCAAGATGAAAGATCTTATCTTGCACTCTAATCAAATAATAACAAAATGCTTCAATAGTGGGTGGTTGGTAAACAACCTCCAAAGCTTGTCTACTGGAGTGAAAAGTAGATACAAAAACATGATGTGCACTACTAAACTTAGCAATAATAACATATATCGATTGATAATTTTTTTTTTTTTATATGTTATAGTATTCAAGTAAAAGTTTAGGTGTTTTGAACTTAGATAGATAATCTTCAATGCAAGAGAAATCATTGGGATTTAAAGAAATCATTTGGTTTTTAAGCTAGTGGGATTAATCCCATTATATTTACCAAGTACGTTTTCCAACTTTTTCCAAGTGTTATCTAGTCTATCAACTCCTTGAAGGTGAAACTATAAATCATTAGAGATGAGAATTCCGATTAATCCATTTGCTTCATCATTTTTATTATCCCATTTGGCTTTGTTTGAGGCATTACTAGGGGCAGTTTATTTTACCAAGGTATTCCAGTAAAGTCCTTTACTTCTAGTACATTCTCCATACGAGATTTTCATGAGAAGTAGTTTGAACTTGTAAGTAAAAGATCACTTGGACTAGCCATATTAAAATATGCAAGTAAGATGGCTTAAAAAACAAAAATTAATTGTCTAGATGGAAAGCTCTTGAAAAAACATGCAATGTCAAATAAGCACGACACTAAAAACGAACTCTGGATGTCAAAGTTATTCCATTTTTAAGAAATGCATAAAAGATAACCATAGTGCCATGTGGTAGGTAGAGGTTGGTCCATGTGGTGATGGGTGTACAATGAGTTCACTAAGTACAAAAAGTTTCATTTCCTTCCCTGACTTTGCCTATAAGCTCACTTTTACAAATAAATTACTTTTATACGAAATGATCCACTTTTACAAATAAGTTATTTTTACATGAAGTGATCCACTTTTATAAAATAAGTGAAAATCAATTTTACATTGAAGTTACTTTATAAATTAACATTGTATGCAAAAATAACTTGAAAAAAAAACCCATTAAAATTACTTTATAATGATTCACTTTTATAATTGAAGTGAAATGCATTTTACAATAAAGTTATGTGATAAGTTAAAGTTGTATGAACTTTTCAAAAAGTAACTTAAAGAAGATAAAGACTTGTACTCAACATTCATTATTTAATCAAGTAACTTTCAATCCAGTGAGCTAATGCAAAATATACAACAAATACTATGGAGGATTTTTTTTTGGCTTCAAAGTGTGTGTTTGCCCCCAAAACCCTTTATGTCGTCGGAAAAAACTTGAAGGTAGCCGTATACAAAAAAAAATGAAATTAAAAAAAAAAAGACAAATTTGAAACTTTACAAGATCGGGGTTATGTCTCGGTTAGCCTACTCAGAAAATGCAAGTTTTCTTTCTATTTCTGATTTGTTGAGATCACATAAAGTGCAAAACAAATAGCATATGCTAAAAAAAATCGCTTTGTTTATGGTTTGTCGAGATCACGCAAGGTGCACGACAAGGAACATATGCAAACCAAAAAGGGTAACAAACCGGGAATATAAACAAAAAAATGAAATATTAACATACTATATATATAAAAAAATTGTAATGAAAATTTATACCCTTAGATCTGAAAAAAAATGACTGTATCTTGGACAAACATAAACATTTTTGAGTGAAACAAAAAGTGTTTCCAATTGAAAGTAACACTCCAACAGCAATGGAACAACCCTCTTAGCTTAGAAATGCACATAAATAGTAGAATCCAAAAATCATTTTATGCATGGAACAACATTGGTTAAAGATCTTGATCAACAGTCAGAGTGGGTCTTCATATGAACTCTAATACCATGTTCGATAAATAGGGTATTTCCACACAGATCAAATACCTTAAGCAATCACTCACACAAGTATATCAAAGATTTGTACACTAGTGTATTACCTAGTTAAAAGCCTCAAAGAGGGTACCAATACACAACCCCAACCAACACAACCACTTGAGGCAATATATTAATGCAAAAGGGAAAAAATTACATATGAATCTCTCACAATTGATCATCAATAAATGACCCTCCATGCTCTTTAAATAGAGATCATGGACCAATCGAGTGTTGAGCCACACATCAATGTATTTGTTAGTATCGAAGAGAATATGAACTGTCAAATCATTTTATGTTTAGAACATATCATAATTGTCAGATTACATAACTACACATGCATGCTAATGCATAGTAAAGAAACACTCTAAAGAAATACAATTTTCCTAAAGAGACATTAGATTAAGTTGATCTTAACTAACTCTTAAGTGTCTACATATCTTAACAAGGCTATGTTGCCTCCTTACTATCTCCTAAACACCCAAAATATATTAAGATATTTTTAGTAAACACTTTGTAAAATAAAGGGCATTGGAAGGACCATGTAGTTGTTGTGTTTTTTCCTTATTATCTCTTTGGCATCCAAAGGGGGAATTGGACATTAGTTATTGTAGGGACATTGTTAGGAATTTTATGGATTGTTTCAATGTTGTCACTCATTAATTCATTCCCCTAATGTCCAATTACCTTTTGTTAGTTGCGAAGATAATAAGAATAGAACTCAACACTTGAAAAATTTCTCCTTATTAACCCTTAGCTAACGAAAAGGTAGTCGTCAAGGGTGAATACTTTGTTCCATCTAGTAAGGCATTGAAAGTTCTCCATATCAAGGGTGAATACTTCGTTCCATCCAACGAGGCATTGAAAGACCACACTTGTTGGTGCTAAGCATACACTTTGCATATTTCTTTAGAAACCCTTAGCTAACATTGCAAATAAGTCACCCCCTAACTAACAATGCAAATAAGTCACCCCCACCTAACAAAGAGGCATTTTGAAGTCAATCTAGGGCCTTATAATGCCTTAATGCAACAAAATATTCCCCTAACAACTTTTCTTGTTTCATTAGCTTAGGAGGGGAGATAAGAACGTTAACATATAACAATGTTAACTCATTCTATCTCCTCACAACTTAGCTAATGAAATGTATCAAGTCGGGTTTATGGTGTTGTTTCCCCACTTCTTATCTTCTTAGTATTTAAAGGGGTATTCAAACATTACTGTGAGACGATGCACTTCATTATGATACAAGATGTTTAGGAATTTTTCTAGTCAATACTTCAATACAATGAGACATTGTAAGGATGATCAAATGGAGATATCATTAACTCTTAACTAATGACCTTAGAAACCCTTAACTGATAAAGCAAAGAAGTCAACACCCAACTAATAGAGAAGTATCAATTTGATGTCAACACTCTATCTCCTCACTAACCCTTAGGTTAGGTAATGAAGCGATGAAGTATCTCCTAACTAACACTTAGGTTAGGTAACAAATCAATGAAGTCAACACCCTTAACATATAAATAACAAACAAATAAGTTTCAAGGGTGAATACATTGATAAAGAAGGCCTTCAAAGGTCCTATTTTAAGTCAACTCTCAATCTCCTCATCAACATGCAGACAATAAAAGGTCTCAATTGAGGTAAATACTTTGTTACAATAAAAAAGTGACTAGTAAATACTTTCAAGCTTTGACAATCCACTAGGGGTGAAGACAGAAGGCCTTGAAAGATGAGAGGTAAAAACTTTCAAGCTTTAAAGGTGAATACTTCGAGTGAACCATCAAGATAAACATTGAAATGTGTTGTTAGGGTTTTGGAGTAAAAGCTTACACCAAGGCTTTGCAAAATAAGGATGAATACTTCGTTACAATTAGACGAGGGTAAATAAGGCTTTGAAAAGGCCTTTGACCTAGGAAAAATGTATTTTTTACATTATGGGCCTTAGTTTTTTTAAGGATTATTAGCATTATGTGACACATCTAATTCCTTGGAATATAAAGTAAAGTTCATTTCTCTCAATTAAAAGTTCCATCTTAATCTCACATCTTTTAAATATTGAGAGGTTGCTCCTCCATTTCTTTTTGATCCCTATGGGTACTTCAAAGAACTAGGAGTCGTATTGATTATAATTAATTATTTTGTTATTAAATATATCTTTTTTTTTGTACTGGCGGAATCGGCAACGAGCGGTTCTCATACTCGCGTGACACGGGGTCGATTCCTGTCTGCTACCTCTATAACCTCCAGGTGCATCCACACAGCCTGCAATCATGGGGCACGTGTAAATCGGGGTGAGAATCGAACTTGAGACCTCCTTTTTACATATTTCCTTCCATTTACACAACACTTGCCAGTAAGCCTACACCCCTGCGGGCATTAAATATATCTTTTTACATTATGATAATTACTGGTTATTTTTTGAAATTTGAAATTATGGTTCTCAATTTTTTAAAATTTTGATATGGATAAATGGAGATGGATGGACACAAATGTGACACATCTCAATTTTGCATGTTGTAAAGTACACCTCATTTCTTTTGATGCAATGAATGTCTTGCTAGAGACCCCATTTTGGTTAGGTGAGTCAAGTGAACAATTTCAACTTTTTTGTTGAGTATATTTTATTGAAAAAGCAAAGTTCTGCCATCCACTTTTTTGACCAATGACGTAAAGTAAAGTCCCACCTTAATTCACTTATTTTTTTTTGAAATTCTAGGAATTTGAATCGTCTTAAAATGGGTCAATGCCCCTAAGAGTAAGGTTCCATAGTCAAAGTTCCCATCAATTAGGGGAGTTATAACCATTAATGAAATTCCTATTGGGTTAGAAGAAAAATTTCTACAAGAAAGGGGTTGAATTCTTCCAACTTTATTTTTCCCTTTTTAAGCAAGAGGTTCAACCTATTTTGAGGATTTGGTCTAAATCCCCTTGCACTATCTTAAATTAACCGTCAATGACTAATTGGGGCACCATACTTACCTCTAGTGCCCTCAATGCCATCAAACCCCTCAATTAACTTACTCTTTTTGGTTGAAAATTGGATATACCCCTCAATTTGTCCTTTACTAACTAACTTACATATTACATGGGTTTAGCTCAGGGGATTGGGGATTGGGTAGCATGATTGTTATCCTCTTCACCCAGATTTAATTCTCACGAGTCCCATGATTGAAAAAAAAGATGAAATATATAACGAGATATATGATAATGCCCTTGATGTATGTAACAAGTTTCGATTTTGTTTCCCAACCCTAATTTGACCGAAGTTCAAACTCTCATGCCACTCGAAGGTACAAGGTACATACCTATATATGGACGTAGCGTGGAGTCGAGACAAAAAAACGTCTAAAACACGCGATGGAGATCACCCGGAGCACATTTTGTGCATGCTCCAAAGCGATGACTCTATGAGGGTATTAGTACTAGAGCTCTCATTTGACCACATAAACAAACAAGCTTACAGAATTTCTATTTGCTGTATGATCCAACGAGCAAGGCAATGCAGTTCCAAGCAGCCATGTCTTTCTCCTTCTTCAAGCCATCGAAACCCAAATCGCCATCGGAGCTCGTCAGGACCACCAGAGACGCTCTCTTGACTCTCGATGCCAAGACCGTTGCAGAAGTCAGGCTTCTCGAGAAGGTCTGTTGGTTCTTTTAATTGAAGGTTCGCACGTTGTCTGTATTATTTTTCAGAAAATTTTAGATCAGACTTCGAAATTTTATGAGCCATGGTGTATTGTCGAGTTTCTAATGGTCCATTTTATGTTTTGAAATAATTTTGATCAGATGCAATAATTTTTGAAGTTTTTTCTGAGATCCACTTCTGAGTTTTACAGACTTGGATTAAAGTATTACAAACCCAGTTTCATATGCTCGGAGGCCGGGCAGTCCATTATTACAGTTCAGGCATTTAATTTTCAATGTTTCAGTAATCTATTTTGAGATCATTATTCGATGAGTTACCATATGTCCGATCTCATTTCCCCCAAGGTCAATGAGTCTATAGGTTTCCTACGAGATTCGAACCTTTATCATTGAGGTGAAAATGGTTGTGCTAAATGCTGAATTTCAGAGAATCAAGTGGCCCAGCTAGATAGTAACATATGTAATTATATAAATATTTTTTAAAATTTTGAATAATTTTTTTGACCAGGGCTCAAATGTAACTCAAAGTTCAAGTTCATGGTTATTAGGTGTCTACATTCTCACCATGGTTCGGGATGTCTGCATTGGTTATTTATGAATTTTCGATCCTCATTGTCTATCCACTTATGCTTTTGCTCATAGTGGTCCTTGTGAGCTGCACAAATCTCCACCAAAACAGCTCCCCCAAAAGGATTCAACAAAGCCGGTCAAAAGAGTAGGGGGTCGAACAGCAAAAGGATAAAGCCCATTAGTCCACCATTCCCTGAAGAGGGGGCGGCCTGTAGTCATACGGTGTCGGATCATTGAAATGGAAAGGATACAGTGCGAAAAATTGCCCTTGCAAAAGGAAATGTTTTGTTCCAGATGCCCATGAGTATAAATTGTGACAAATTACTGAAAATTTGATTTTGAATGCCGTTGTAATTATTAATCCCCTTGTCAACCACTCCTCTTTTAAATTATATAGAATAGATACAGGAAACGTGACAAAATTGGAGACATGCAGTTTGATTTCTAATGTCTAATTTTCCTCTTCTCTGCTTTGTCTTACACCTATGCAGCAAGTGTGTTGATTCACGAATGAATACTTTCCTATTTATTCAATAAATTTATGCCCCAAATTAAAAATAACAGGCTGCATTTCACTGTGATTGATAATGGCTCATGGATGGATGGGTAACGAAACCATTTTTCTTTATTGCATGTTAAAGAGTAACTAAGTGAGTTTTAATAGGCAGCAAATAACATCAAGGATAAATCTTCTTCACATTAGGGACTGCTTCAAGTTGACAGTGAGGCTACGTGGTGTCTGAAGCTAGGCGTAAATTGGATTCCGTTCACAGAAGTAGGTAGCCATTTTTATAGGAATTGAGTCCTTACCCTTTGCAATAATAGGAGCTAGAGAGGAGCTAGAGATTTCGCAAGTTTTATCCTTTCATTCGCTATCTATTGCAATGTTTTAGTCACCACGATTTCTTGTTGAGTAGGTTCAACTATTCTACTTTTGTTGGAACTTGGCTGCTTCTCCATATTCTACTTATATATTTTATTTATTTTAATCTTGTAAAAATATTTATCAATCAGAGATGGAAATTAAATTCACGTCTATCATGTTAGAAACTGATTACACTATGTGACATGTACAACCAACATAAATTTATTTTAACTTTAGATTTATTAAGCATGGAGAGGGATACAAAGTTACAAGGGAGATTTTTTTTTTCTACTTTGATATATAAAAGTTACACACAAATGTTACACATCTCATCTATACTGTCTGTAGAGTTCACCTTGCTTCTTTCTATGCAAATATTCTTTATTTTGTTTTTTAAAATTTTGGATATCGTAAAGTGGTTGACAGGGGTACACAACTTTGCTTTTTTTTCCAGGTAACATATCTTTGGGGAAACTGCTTGGGCACTTCCCCTCATTCCAAGGATGGTACCTAGGGTAAATCGTAGATTCTTCAGGGCACAAGGCCACAACTCATGAATAGATCATATATAGCTCATCAACATTGGCTCATTAAAAACAAAAATGTCAGAAAATGGGATTTGAATCATGGTGGAGAGGATAACAACGTTTCCTCACGAGTCACAACCACTCGAGCTACACCCAATTGATGATACATAACTCTACACTAAACATCTATTGTTACAAATTAATGTTTTTGTGCCGATATATATTCTCCAACTTATCTATTATGTATCTATTATTCTTGAAAGTGCTAAAAAAACATACCATCACAAAGAACAAATTTCCTTTGGCATGGAAGCCAAATTTGAGGCTTATCTATTTCACCAGAGTTGCCTATGACCTGCACCCAACCTCTCTTCTTTTCAAATTCATACCATTTGGGTGTGGCACATCGCAGTGGTAATGTCATCTTGGTGGATGACTTGACACTTGCTCGCCCTCACCAGTAAACTATTGCTGCATTGGCATATTCCCAATTTAATCTTATTTACCATCATTAAAATCTTAAATAAGGTAGCTTCAGTCCTCCAATGAGATTTTGTTCTTTCAGCCAATCAAAATTCTTTATTTGAGTCGAAACTAGGTTGTATGGATTTATGCATTCAACTAGGTGGGTTTACCATTTGGATATAGATGTTGCGGTGGGTAACAACCTGATAAAAACTTGGGAAGAACTCCACTATGAAATGGAGAACATGCACTAAATAATTAAAAAAAAGAAAGCTGTACCGACATTAGGTATTCAATACTTTCAAAACGTGTTACAAACTTACAGTTTGTATCCATGTGAAGAATTTTACAAACTTCAGTTTGTATCCATGTGAAGAATTTTATTGTTTCAGTTGCATTTTTTTTTTTAGGGCTCCACCACCTTCCCAAAGTTTGGAAAATATTAATATTTTTAATAAATGATTGGATGTGCACCATCGTCTTAAAAGAATTTGTTGTATTTCTTCTTGAACTTGGTTTTTAAAAGCTGAAATCTGGCTTTTTGCAGACTTATGGAATAGTCTTCTTGGCAGACTGCAAAGTGTCACTGGGCAGGCTAATGTATCCATTGCAAACGTTTCTTTTGAGACATTTTGCAGGTGTATACTGAATTACTCAACACTTGGTTTTTAAAAGCTGAAATCTGGCTTTTTGCAGACTTATGGTATAGTCTTCTTGGCAGACTGCAAAGTGTCACTGGGCAGGCTAATGTATCCATTGCAAACGTTTTTTTGAGACATTTTGCAGTTGTATACTGAATTACTCAATACTTTAGATGTTCCTATTTTTTATACAAAAAATAGTATTTATTTACTGTCAGAGTATATTAATAATAATAATAATAATTTATTTTTAAGGTCACGGTCAACTCAGATACCAAATTGGTGTATCAGACTTTTTCCGCCCAGATATTTGACTAGTAAAGTCTACGGAGATATACATACCCTACCCCCTCTGGATTTGAACTTGTGATCTGTTAAGAGGAAACACATGTTCTTAACCATTAGGCCCACTCAGACTGTATTAATAATAATCTATTTTTAAGATCACGATTAAACCAGACACCAAATTGATGTATGAGTCGATTAAAAATAGCTAAATATGATATTAGTAGTTATAGATAATATTAATAAAAAGGTCATATCCTAATGAAGAGACATATCCCTAAGTAAATTGGTACAGGGACGACATCTATACCTTCACCATTTCGTTGTAAAGGTGTTATTTTATGTGACGTTATCTGATCCTTGTATCTTTTTAAAGATGGGAGCATATTTCATACTATCTAGATGATCATCATTTTAAAGAAATCTATAGTCCTCTTGAACAATCATTCTTTTTCTTTGTTGTACGGCTATGACAATATGGTAATTTGTAGGTAAATCGAGTACTTCCTAAGGAATCTGATTGCTTCTCTCACAATAGGCAAGCCTTTGGGTAATTATTTTGAGAAGACATCTGCATATTCTTTTAATAACAGTCATTTCTACCTTAACTTGTTTTTCTTCTTGTTTTGTTAATGAAAATACCTTAAGACTGGCTTGGAAAACAACATTTGTCTTTATTTGGTAAACCTTTGCCAGTCATATCATTGTATGGTAATGGTTACCTTTCCCAGTCATATCATTGTATGGCAATAGTTGCACAATTTAGACAATTGCCATAGCATTTTATGGTAATGGTTCCCTTTGCTACAAATTGTTTACATGTTTGTTTTCTATTTCCATCTACTATCTATATCTGCATACTCTTTTAGTAAAAGAGTCATTTATACCTTAATTTGCTTTTCTTGTTTAATTAATGAAAATACCTAAACACTGGCCTTTAGCGTTTCTAGCAACTCTTAGTAGAACAATAACGATAAACAACAATTATCTTTATTCAGTAATGCTTACCTTTGCGAGTCATAGCATTGTATGGTAATGGTTACCTTTGCCAATCACATAATTATATGGTAATGGCTACCTTTGATTGTCACATCATTGTACGGTTACCTTTGCCAATCATATCATTGTATGATAATGGTTACAAGATTTGACGACTGTCATAGCATTGTATGGTAATGGTTACCTTTGCCACAAATTGTTTACATGTGTATTCTATTCTCATCTATTAGTTCTACTTCATATGAGCAAGTGGCCAGTGGTAACTTGTATCTGCAAGTTAACTTTTTGAGCAACATTCGAAGACATTATGAGGAACAATTCTGTCCACCCCATTAATTCTTCTTGAATCAGGAACAAACGATATCCATGTTCGTGTATGTTTTTGTCTGTGAATGCTCCTGTCCTCTTGAATCTACATCTGGTACCTGAGCTAGTAAGAGGCTGATGAAGTGCACTGAAAAACCGCCTTTAAAGACGTTTAAAAGAGTTGAAAACTGCCATGAGAAGGCATTGATAGAAGGTAGTGAAAAACCACTATTAATAGGAGCCAAATATCCGGTTTTGGAGTGCCATAAAATCCTCCTAGAAGGGGACTAACATTGAATTATTGAGTGCTAGCATTAGCATGTTGAATGTATTGTAATTCTGTGAAAGGGCGTGGAAACAATGGTGAAGAAAGGTGCACAAATCTGTGTAAAACTGCGCATGAATGGTGTTAATTACCATTGGAAATTGCTGTGAGCCCCCCTGAAAAAGGAACGAAGAATCTTGCTTAAAATTGCTGCTGAATATTACTAATTTTAGCGTATTGAAATGCTCCAAAACGTTGTATATATGTGCAATACACGGTGAGAAGTTACTGTTCTAAGAAAACCACTTTTCAACTTGCTCTGGATGGGTGAGAAAGTCACCATAAATCTTGGCAGGGGTTCGTTGTGGAAAACAATTCGTGGAGACTGTTTGAGATCTCATCCATTCGTGGCAGCTTTAAGTTTAAAGGTGCTAAGGTTTATACCTTAGTTTAGTGTTTTCTAAAGTTAAAAGATTAAATCTGAGTGAATGTTAATTTGAGATCCACTATTTTTTTAATACACTTGGTCAATCAAAAAAATGGAAGGTGCTAACGTAGAGAAGGGGCTACAAAATAAAGGTTCTTTTATGATTAAACTAAATTGCAAGTTGAATCGGTTCGTTTGGCTCGAGACATGGCCATTTGGACCAAAGAGAAGGAAAATGAAATCATGGTTAATGTATAGCCCCTCAAATTCTCTACAATAATGTTTGCCACTCAGTGGTTTATTTTGATCAGCACTGTTATCTCTAGTGGCATTGTGTTTTTGGTGAAGCTGTGGTTATCAGAGTGTCAAAAGTCCAAAAAACTATCATTACATCTCATTGCCAATTCTGAGATAATATTCAACTACTCAAAGAAGTTGTTGTTGCTTGACAAAAAGCAAAGGAAGAATCTGGTGAGACACAGAAGAACAAGCACTCACGAGAAAGGAACTGTAGTGTAAAGCTCTGTTGTTGCTAGTGAAAGCACTTTGTCTATAGTTGGCTAAACAGTCCATAAAGGGTTAATCTTGTGAAAATTTTAAGGATTCTTACTTGTCATGTAAGTGTAGAAATATCAACAAATATTATTAATTCTTAAAATGTTAATTATAAATATTTGGTGAATATTTTTGTAAAAATATTTAAATTTCTAATAATTTTATATTGTTTTTACAATTTTTTAGTGTTTTTTTAAGTAAAATAATTTTATCCTATAAAATTTGGGTGAATAGCTTTTGGAAAAAAATGAAAAATTAGCCCCTAAAATTTTCCTTGAGCTACTTGTACTTAATTAAAAAGGTCTTTGATAAAAAAAAAACCATAATAAAAAAATTAGTTTTTGATGTGGTGTCCTGTGTTAGAGACACTAGTGTACACGTGTGGTGTATGGGTTGAGGTCGCCTTTCAAAACAAATTGCACTCAGTTAAAAATCATGGCAAGTTTTGTAAGTACTTCTCGCAGCACAAGCATCATCTCTAATTTTATTAAAATGTTGCTTGATAAAATTAAATTTGATGAAAAGAATTATGAAATTTGGAAATATCGAATGAAAAATATCTTGTTTATGAGAAATTAAAGGGTATCGTAACTAGCATTGAACAAGAGCCAAGTGATACGAATGCTAAGCGAGTATATGCTGCCAGAGACAATGAAACCCATGCTATAATTGGCATGTTTGTAATTGACTCTATTGTTCCTCATTCAAAAAGCCACATCAACTCACAATGCTCGAAAAATTGTATAGGAGATGAATGAATCCGTCAATGTGGCAATATGTTTGTATTTAAGAAATAGGCTATATAATTTGAAAATGGTGGACATTGATAGTGTTGAGGAATACCTAACAAAGATGGATGACATTTTCAATTAGTGGAAAGCCTTGTAAGTAAATGTTGAAGAAGAAAAGCTCATCTCAATTGTATGAAACAATTTGTCATCACAATTTACAATGCTTATAACAAGCATTGAAGTTGCCTAGAAGTTGTTAGAAGTGAAGATGGAGGTCTTGAGGGTATGTCGCTCCAAGCTGAACAAACTTTGAAGGAAAAGGAAGAAAATCTATAACGTCTTTAGTATTTACAACCAAAGTCAAAATAAAAGGCAATCTAAAGTAGTCACAAAACCAACAAAAATTAGGATGAGGTAGAGTAAGATGACAAAATTATAGAGGAAGAGGATCTAGCTCTAAAGGAAGAGGACACAACTCGAGAGACGAAGGTCGAAATTCAAGAGGATGGGGAGGAAACTATTCTATATCTAGTTTTTACAATTGTGGAGAACCTGGGCACTCTACAAGGGATTGCAAGAAGACGATTGACAACATGTTTGCAAATAAAATAGTTGAGGAAAATTGATGAGATAATCTCTTTTTCACAGTGCTTGAGCCTTGAAGTACACTGTGAAAACAATGTATGGTATATTGATTCTAGTTATTTTAGATATATCTCATTCAACAAAAAATTGAGTGACAATGGTCTGCAATTTGAGAGTTGTACTTGGAGACAACTTGCAAGAGGTCAATCTCCTTTAGAGTAGCTCTAACCTCCTGGAGAGTAGAAATCGTCAATACATATCCAGCTGCTAATGAAGAAAGTTTGGGGAATGCTTAAATTATAATGTTAAAGGAGATGCTCTATTCACTTTTTATACATATTTTGGATGCCTGATTAATCTTGCTGCCCAACTTATCCTCCTGCTTGATCTTGAAGAAGGCTTACTATCAGGTTATGCAAATGTGTCATTGCACGGTTAGTGAGCTCCACATAGTAGTTCCCCGACTTTTGACTGGCTTCTGTCTTCTGGGCCGACAGTGTGGTCTGTGGGGATGCCGCAATGAATTCAAATGCTTTGTTCATGTTTTTCGTTGGGTTTGATGGATTTGGCTTAATACTGTTTTATCCTGTTTTCCCAGTCTGTAACAGTCTTTTGGCCCAATTTGATGACCTATTCAAATTCTACCTTTTAGTGATCCGAGGGATTTCCTGGATGGAGTTGGTCATCATCTTTTGCCACTAAAAATGTCAATGTATCTGGACTTGCTTATTGAGTGAGCCAACTTTGTTGGAATTTACTAACTTAGAATTGGCCAAACTGCTTCAAGCCTGCCAGTTCACTGTTCTAACTTCTTAATAGTTACAGGTGACTAAGGTCATGACTACCAAATAGAGTAATGTTGCAACCTTCACAACATAAAGCTGATGGCAAAGCTGTTTTTTTCGGAAGTTTCTTTGACAAACATGCCCCTGGGTTTGGGAGCTGCACTGTATAACACAGACTTCCTTTGGCTTAGGTTCCAGATTTGAGGGGTAATTATTCTACCAAAATCACCCAGGACTTGCACCAGGCCTCATTCCTTTCCTAGACATCCCATCTAGGTGGGGCAGACCACAACAGAAAAGGAACCCTGGTGGATGGATTAAGACTCCATCGATCTCACCACTGAACCAAGGCTCCATTGGCAGCAGAGATGTTTTTTAAAGCTACATTTTCATTAAGGCGTTGTCTAGCTGTTCTACGAAATGGCTTTTTTCGCCAGAATCTGGCGATATAAATTTACACGATTCACTATTTTTTGTTGTTCAAAATTCATTTTTGAATGCAGAAATGGATTCAGCATGCTGAAAAATCCCTGGAGCACTCGGATTATACAGAAATAATCACTCAAATCTATGAATCTAACAATTTCTTGTCGGATTTCTGGCAAATGTCCCTGGAAAAAATCGTCATTTCGTAGAACGTTTAGCCTATGGCTTTCATTAATATGCAATAAATCAATAATAAGAAGAAAACAGATAGTTTCTATTTTTTCTTGAGATAGCTTTTGTGAGCTTGTGGTAGTTGAAATTACAGTATTTTGCTTTCTGCAATGATGTTTTCTTATGATGGATAACAGTGAAGTCATGATTTGATAATAGTTTGAATTAATGGGTTGACTCTTACATTTCTTTTGTAGCAATTTTCATTGCTTTCTAAATTTATATTGGTATAAATTTTGTTTATGTTCAAGTATTCTTTTGCTGGTGTTCATCATATATCAAACAATTATGTAGCTTCAATCTAAACACAACTTAAGTTGGTACATCTTCCATTTGTAGTGCTTTCACAACCATTATAAAAGTTCATTTGCAGGCATTTGTGTTGACTTTGCTTGTCTTATGATGAGTACCTTCAATTTTTCTTTGTGAATAATCATGTCAGGCTTTAGAGGAAGTGGACAAAAATTTGTTGGCGATGAGGCAAATGCTTTTAGGTGAAAACGAGACTGAACCAAACTCAGAGCAGATATTGCAGCTAGCAATAGAGGCTTGCAAGGAAGATCTTTTGGAATTGCTTGTTCAGAAGTTACCCATTCTTGGATGGGAGGTGAGTTTCCTTGAGTCTTCCTCTTTCCTTCAAAGCCATTGTTGAATGTAAATCACGTAACTAATTGACTGATTGTTTGCTATATATTAGGGCAGAAAGGATCTGGTACATATTTGGTCCACTTTGCTGAGGCAGAAGTTTGGATCTAGCAACTGTTGTTTGGAGTATATTGAGAGTCATACAGAACTCCTAGACTTTCTAGTTTCATGGTATGTTTCTTCTCTGCTATATCGTGGTTGGTAAGTGTTGATTTATCTTGGTTGGGAAAATAAATTTGTCGCATTGTTTTTAATGACATTTGCTCTTGAAAGTTGCATAGTTTGAATGTGATATGAAATAGAAGAATTAAATGCTCTTTAGTGGTATTTAGGTTCACAAGTGACTTGAGTCCAGGGATACATAAGTTTAGAACCGAGAATTGTTGTTTTCATTACGGAAATCAAGACTACACTTGAAAAGGATTTGGAATCACCAATCCAAAAATGCATATTAGTTGTGAATATGAATGAGGTCATTCATTATTTATTACATTATACTATATAAGTATACGAGTAAGAAGCCCAAAGGGGTTGGATCCATTTGTGAGGAGCGAGGAGCTTTTTGTTGATATTTTTGTAGCTTCGGGAGGTATTCCTACAAGTGGCCTTGCTGTTGGGCATGTGGGAATCTTCGTTGGCACCTCATTACACTTTTGTTTTGGTGAAAACCCCCTTGGATTGGAGCTTGGGGCTTCATGGGCTTGTTGACGGGCTTTGCTTTGTGGGCTTGTGTTGGGGTTTCACACCCACATGTGTGAATAAAGAATTCTAATTTAATGTTGAGTTTAGTGAAGGGCTCCTTAATGTAAGTTAAGGACTTCTATAAAATGAGAGGCAATGTGAGGTTCATTGTGACATCTCATGATGACATTATGGAGTTGGCATAAGTGAGTCTGCACTTGTGCCAAGGAGATGTGGTGGAAATTTCAGCAAAGGATTTTCTGCACTTTGGCAAATCTGGCCTAGGGTTTCTGTTTTTTTTTGATTTTTCGTTTTCTGTCAAGAAGAAGGCCACACGTGTGAAGAAGATCACACATGTGAGGAGGATAGGGAGAGAAAAGGGCCACACGTGTAACAACAACTGCAAAAGATCAGACCACACGAGTGGGCCGTACCACACATGCAGTTTGTACAACTATAGAAAAGGAGAAAACAGGCCGCACGTGCGGGCCATACAGGCAGGGCGCATGTGCAAACTGTTTTGGGCAGTTTGCAGGCCGTATAGTGTGATGTTAGTAGTCGTACGACTAACGTCAACGAGTCGTACAATAGGTTTGCAACATATTTGTAAGTTGTAGATTTTTTCTAGGATTTGTACTGAATTTGTAATTTTGAGAGGACTAGTTTTGTCCTCAGATTTACTGGTTTTGTGGTTTGCTAAGAGGGCTGGTTTTTGCCCTCAGAATTTCTGAATTTGAAAAGCTTATAGAACATAAAATTGTGTCTCATGTGCATGGATGATTTATCTTTGATCTTTGTATTTCCGCTGTTGTAATTTTCTATCATAATTTTAGTGTAAAATTATTCAGTGATAACAACCCTAGGGTTTACTGTTTGAGTCACTTGGAAGTAATTTTCAGATCTGAAATTAGATGCATAAAATTGACATGATATCAAAGCTAAGGATTTGAAGAGTAAGAATTGTCATCCTCTTGAGACACTAGCAGCTGCATATTGGTGGTACAAGAGATTTGTTGTTGCAGATTTTTTGTTTTGTTCTGGGTAGGTCACAATGGTGAACACCATGGGGACTTGGTTGGTGGATAATGGAGCTTCTCGTCATATGACAGGATCATAGGAGTCACTCACCAGTTTGTTAGAGGAGAACTTAGGATTGCAGGTGGAGCTTGGTGATAATACCAAGTATGCAGTCAAAGGAGTTTGGACCACTGCTCTTTAGCTAGAGTCCAAGAAGCCTCTCTGTATGAGTGATGTGTTATATGTACCAAGACTGAAGAAGAACCTATTGTCTATCTTTGCTATGGAGGACAGAGGGTATGTAGTGGCATTCGTAGATGTACAAGTTCTTGCTTGGTCGAGAGGATCGAGCCTTGACTGACAAGTTCTTGGTGCTTGTGATGGTAATCTTTACAGGTTGACCGGACAACCAACTCAGGCCTTGGTACATGACAGTGTTAGTCTATGCGAGCTTTGGCACATGAGATTGGGATACTTGCATTACAGGGCTCTGCCAGTATTGAAAAGGATGGTTACAGGTCTTCTAAAGTTTGGAGCAGAGCACTAGGGTGTATGCAGGGGTTGTGCACTTGGCGAGAATACCAAGACTGCTTTTCCGAGTAGTGATAGTAGATTCGAGGAGATCTTGGATCTAGTACATTCAAATGTATGTGGACCGATGTTAGTTCCATCTTCGAGTGGTTACCTGTATTATGCGACCTTCATTGATGATTATTCCAGAAGGACATGGATCTTCTTCATGAAGACCAAGGATGAGGTCTTCAGTCGATTTGGGGAGTTCAGGGCTCTAGCGGACAATCAAACAGGGAAGAAGATAAAGATCTTGAGGTCAGATAACGAGGGCAAGTATAGCTCCAACGAGTTCAGGGATTTCTGCAAGGAGGTAGGGATTAAGAGGGAGTTGACAGTGCCTTTCAATCCACAATAGAATGGGATTGCAGAGAGGAAGAATCAGACCATAGTCGAGGCTTCCAGGGTGATTTTGCATGACTAGGATCTACCTATGATGCTCTAGGCAGAGGCATGCAACACGACAGTCTATGTTCAGAACAAGAGTCCTCATAGGATCTTGGAGGACAAGACTCACGAGGAGGCATTCACGAATCACAAGAGTGAAACTAGAGATAGGGCATCTGAGGATCTTTGGTTGTCCAGTTTACATCCATGTTCCTATGGAAAAGAGGACGAAGTTAGAACCCTCGGGGAGGAAGGGGATGTTTGTGGGATACAACAAGACTTCGAAATCCTATCGGATCTACATTCCAAGATAGCGACACATTGAGGTTAGTCGGGATGTCAAGTTTGAGGAGGATTTGGCTTTCAGGAAGTCCCAAGGGACCACAACAGATGGTGAGGAGCAAGAGGCTCCAAAGGTTGAGGAGAGTACAAGGTATCAACTTTCAGACCATGAGGAGGACTCAGAGGAGTTAATGGATCCAATAGACCCTCCTAGTGACGAGGACACGAGGCTTAGATGGCTTCGAGATACTTTGAGAGATATAGAGGGGCATACGACACCCAGGGGCACTTTCAGGGAGAGCAAGCCTTCGTAGAGGTTTTCAAGCTATGCGATACTTATGAGTAACATCATTGATTCAAAGTCTTCCTATTTTCAGGAAGCAACTGGTCAACATGTTTGGAAGGATGCCATGATGGAGGAGTATTGGTCCATCATGAAGGATGCTGTGTGGGACATAGTTTCGAGACCAGAAGGGAAGTCTGTGGTGACTTGCAAGTGGATCTATAAGATCAAGCATACTGCAGATGGTAGCATCAAGAAGTATAAGGCAAGGTTCGTGGCGAGAGGGTTCTCCTAGAAAGGAGTGGACTACGAGGAGACTTTTTCTCCAGTCGTCGGGTATACTTCTAACAAGGTTTGTTATTTCTCTTGCTTTGGTCATGGGGTGGAGGATACATCAGATGGATGTGGAGAAAACAATCCTCAATGGTGTGATTGAGGAGGAGGTGTACATAGAGCAACCTCAGGGCTTTGAGGTGCATGGGTGGGAGTCTCATGTTTGCAGGTTGAAGAAAGCCTTGTACAGACTCAAGCAGGCACCTAGGGCATGGTGCTTGAGGATCGACGGGTATATGCAGAGAATGGTCTTCACCAAGAGTGAAGCGGATCCCAACCTACATCTCTTATAGGTTGGTAAGGATCCTCTTATATTGGTGTTGTATGTTGATGACTCGTTCCTCACAGGAGTTGATGAGCTCATTGCCAGATGCAAGAAGGATTTGGCCTTGATGTTCGAGATGAAGGACATTGGTTTGGATTAGAGGTGTGGCAGTAGCTGTGCGATATCTTCCTCGGACAGTGGAAGTATACAGTTGATATACTGAGGAGGTTCGAGATGATTGACTGTAAGTCCATGACTACACCTATGACCACCAACCTGAAGAAGTTGGGGGCTTCAGATTTAGGTTTGGTGGATCCCACGATGTACAGGCAGTTGATTGGTTCGCTGATGTATCTAGTCAATACCAAGCAGGATATTTGCTTTGTTGTCAATGCCTTGAGAGCTAGTTTATGGTGGAGCTGAGACAGGTGCATTGGGTAGCAGCGAAGCATGTGCTCAGGTACCTTCGGGGTACAGTTGGATTTGGTTTGAGATATGTCAGGGATGATGGAGTGAGACTGCATGGGTATTCATACTCAGATTGGGAAGATAATGTGGTTGATAGGAAGAGCACTTCTGGTGGCTGTTTCAACTTGGGATCAACAATGGTTTCTTGGTTCAACAAGAAATTGACTTATGTGGCGCTCAATTTAGCAGAGGTAGAGTATATGGCAGTTAGTTTGGCGAGTTGTGAGGCTATTTGGCTGCGCAAGCTCCTTGCAGGGTTATCTGGTCAGGAGTTGGAGCCTAAGATGATCTACTGCGACAATTAGAGCTGTGTCAAGCTCTCAGAGAATCCAGTGTTTCATGACAGGTCGTAACACATTGAAATCAGATATCACTTCATCAGAGACAAGGTGCAGAAGGGAGCGGTGAAGCTCTAGTACATTTCCACATATGAGCAGATTGAAGACATAAACACCAAACCCCTAGTAAGGGGAAGTTTGTCTACTTCAGAGACAAGCTAGGAGTGGTTGAGAATGCCTCACTCGCTAAGAG
>SNQJ01S0157049.1:4853-22207 GCA_010110895.2 Picea sitchensis
TCCAGCATGCAAGGCTTGTGTTCAAGATGAATGCGAATGTGTGAAATGAAAGAGTTGTGAGAGTGATGAGGACAAGAACATTGTTGATGGTCTTCAAAGGAGAGCTTGTAACTCTTCAAATTCACCTCCTCAAAGAGGCGATAAAGGTGAATGTTCAAGGTATAATTATTCTTATCATTCAGTTGCTTTTGATTATGTTAAGCATGATAAATTTGTATGTCAAAATGGAAGAAAAAGTCCATGTACATATTGTGGTTTATATAACCATCATGTTTCAAAGTGTTGGAAAAGATTGGCCACTTTCAGGAAAATTTCTAAGCAAAGACAACGTGAAAAGAGGATGCAAAAGATTTACACTCATTGTCAGAAGCGGGGTCATCTCATTGACCAATGTTGGACATTGCATCCAACCACTCATCCACAACACAAGAAGCAGTTGGATAAAGAGTTTGGCAAGAATGGAAGAGGAGATTCCATCATCGATGTGAGTCAAGATGATTCACAAGAGGACGATTTCCAGCAGAAAACGTCACCGTTGAGTTGGCTTGGTAAGAAATGGTTGGATTTCTTGAGCAAGTAAAGCTTGCATTTTTCTGTTGTAAATGCACTTTTAAGCATTATGTGTGCATTTATGGGAAGCATGATAAGTTGCAGCAGTTTATCACAACTTGCATGATGCAAGTTCCATGTGAATGCAATTCATTTTGAAGGCATTTTTGTTGTTGCATAAATTCGCCAGGAGGATGTAAAAGATGGATATGATGTTCATTTGTTACAGCCATATATCTTTCATATTCAGCTCTTATGTACCCACATGTTTTGGGTTATGTACTTATGTTTTTACTGGAAGGAGAGTTGAAGAGTCATGCACATACATTTGTTTTTAGGTATGTGTAAACAGTGAACCTGGTGATGGTTCATCATGAATGATTCATGATTGTAACATGATTTTGTATCATGTTTTTCGACTTTTCATTGGGAAAGTTGATATGTTTCAAATGAGTCTCAACTGGTGTCGATGATTGTTTGACGACTATGTTGTGTCGATCATGTTTTTCGACTTATGTTTAGTCGATGGTGTTTGTTGGCTTGTAAGTCAATTTTGAGTACACCATGATGCAAGAAAACCCCATGTACTTTGATGAAGTACAAGATGCGACAGTTTGTTTGAAGAGAAAAAGACTCTGTTGGCATCATTTTTCAATCTTGTATGAATTTGTTTTCAAGATTGATGGTTTTCTTGGCTTGTGACAAGATGTCGCAGGAAAGTTTTTGCAGCCATTGGAGAGCTGATTGTGTTGAAATCAAAGAGTTCACAAGAGGGACTTTATTCTCAGTGGGAAGGTTGGCAGTATTCCAAGTACAGAGAGAACAATGGGTCAGCAACAACCAGAGAACAGTGGTTGAGGGACATAGCCAGTTGCAGTGCAAGGCATGTCAAGGTATTTAGGTGATTGTCGAAAAGACTTTTCAAGTAGAATCAGTTGATATAACTTGAAAGAAGATAGATGATCATAAGCTTTTGTGGGTCCAAAATCCTTTCAGTGGGAAGGCATGATCAAAATCTGGACCACGGGTCAAATTTTAGCCCAAAAATCAACATTATCGGAATTGCCTCAAAACAAACAAGAGCGTAGCCCTCATCATAATGAACCCAACGCAATTCGTTTCGTCTCAAATGGACATAGGGAGCAAGATATATCGTGATCTGTCTGAATCGTCAAACAGGTAAAAAAAATGGATGCTGACTGTGTAGTCTATATAGTCTGTACGGATGCTAACGTGGCATGACCGTATGATGATGTGGTAGAGGTGATGTGGCCTGACCGTACATGATGACATGGCATTTTATTATTGGCAGTTGTGGTCAAATCAGTTGATGACACGTGGCAATTTTTTGGCAAATGTTATGGTGCCACGTGGCCCAGTCATGGGCTACCACGTGGCACCCCTTTATTTGGCTTTTGGTTTGTAAAATTTTATTGGATTCCATGGGGTTAGACCCCCAGACCTCCCACACTAGCTAAGCCTTAACAAGTCCACCCAACCACTATGCCATGCGTTAGTTCTTATTCAACATATGTGTTTTTAATTATTTGAATTGAACTATTGTGTATTATGGCGGGGGGGGTCGGGCCGGGGCTTAGCCCCGGCCCATGGTTTTATTACTTTACATATGACCAATGGACTTGTAATGTGCATGGGAATACATGTTTTAAATGGGGTCCATCCCACGGTTGTAATGCATACCACATGACCACTTGCCAATAACGGAGTTTGGGTGCACAGTTGAAACGGGTAAGCCCCCGGTCGCGCACTTCATTACATGTGACCGTGTCTATTTTTGCACGGGGTTTTGGATTTAGTTTAAAGGGTTTAACCACGCGCCCGACAAGTGGAATTTAGGCATTTGTTTTGTAAAACTCAATCCTTTTTATATATGCGCACGGTCTTATGGACCTCATATGCCCAGGTGCTAGGCGGTTAGGGGCTGGAGGCGTCCTAACCGTCCTACAGTTTGCATAGTTATTCGGTTGTGCACATGTGTTGGGTTTAAACACGAATTTGGAGCGTGTTCTTGGTTCAAGCATGCAGAGGTGCGTTTTAGCGAACCAGAGCCAGCAAGCTTGAAGGAAGAAGATGGCAGGAGGCCTATCTTTCTCATCTTTTGGCCGATTGAGGTGTTGTAAAAGCCCAGCTAGGGGTTTTTGGACGTCCTGAATCCATTGGCGCTGTTATCAAGGCCATTTGAAGACTTATTTTGCATCTTTTTCACCATTGAATTTTCAGCAAGCTCCAGGGAGCTTGAAGCCCTCATTGATGGAGGACATGTTTTGGTGAGCCTATGTTTGTTTTCTGTGATTGAATAATCATGTTTGGCTAATTGTTATGCTCTGA
Source organism: Picea sitchensis (assembly GCA_010110895.2). NCBI lineage: Eukaryota > Viridiplantae > Streptophyta > Pinopsida > Pinales > Pinaceae > Picea > Picea sitchensis. The sequence continues at coordinate 7,752 of SNQJ01S0157049.1, forward strand.
ACACATTGGGACAGGGTTCAGAGGCTTTTGAGGACTTTTACAGGTGTTTTTTCCACAGAGAAGCTCAGGGAAGCTTAAGGCCACATGTAGAAGAGGTCATACCCGGATGAGCCATGATTCATTTTTAGAGTTTTATTAGTCATTTTTTGGGTTTTTATGTGTTCTTATCTCAATGGTATAGTCTGTTTTTCCATTGGAGTTGAGAAGAAGCTTGTAAAATAACTTTTGAAAAATTAATCCCAGAGAGCCAAGTCCATTATGGAGGCTCAAGGAGATGTAGCCCGGAGGGGGGTGAACTCCTTTATCATGTTGTGATTGTTCTGAGTTTGATGGTTTTTTTGTTGCAAGTTATGTTGTTGTGTTTTCATTTAAAGCACATATTTAACCATTTAAAAGAAAAATTTCTCACAGATGAACATTTAAAGGAAGAAGCATGAACTTAACACATAATTTTATCTTGCATATTTTAACACATGAAGCAAGGTCCTGTAAAGTTTATTTTAATGAAGTAGAGGGTGCTTGCATAGCATAACAAGTCATCCTTTTATTTTCAGATCAAGTTCATAGGTTCAAATATAGAGGGGGGTTGGGTATGTATACCTTCGTAGACTTTAGCAGTCAAATCGCTGAGCAAAGGGGGTCCCTTGTCCCACAAATAAGGGGCTCTCATACACCAATTTGGTGTCTCGCTTAGTTGTAACCTTAAAATAGATTATTATTATTATTATTATATGCTTCTTAGATGTGTCTACAAATATACTACACAAAGCTGTAGTGAATGCAAAAATCACTATTGATACTTATTATGATTTGTGAAGTATGGTCATACACCAACTACTTATACATATCTTTTAACATACATGTATGTTTACACCCTACTCGCATGGAATAAGTGAATGCCATACTTTTGTTCTACATATATTTTTACACCTTGAGCATGAGGAACCAACGAATACCATATTTTCCACTACACAACCTTATCCTAGTATGATTATATATTTGCGTCGATAAGTTCCTCCTTATCGAAAATTGGATGTCAAATGATAGATTCTTTTAATGAAATAGATTATTTATGTGGTAAAGATTTAATGGACGGAAAATATTTTCATTATGTATTTTTAAAGAAAGGTTGTGATTACACAAGGTTTCGATTAATAGATGGTTGATTTCATGTATTAAAGTGGGCATTAGAGTTTACTAGGTGCTTTCCCAGGTTGATTAATTAGCATACACTGTTTCAACGAATCATGTTTACATTGCATGTACCACATATCGGGGTGACTTTCTTGGGCATACCTCCTCCTTCCACAAACTCCTTCCATCCCCTCCAATACATTTCACATTCCAATTGGTTCATGTATTGTTGGGGTGGGTAGTGGTGGCCTCTGATCCCCACTATCCACTCAATAGAGAAATCAATTTTCTCATGGCTCAATTTTGGCTGCCTTAAGAAGTCTTTTAAATCATGTGTTTTGTTGTATGCATTGTTTTGAAGAAGGTGATTAGGGAGGTGGAGTCAGAGGAATATAGTAGAAGATAGAGAGGTAGATGATTGTAGAGGAAAAGGTGGATAACAGTAAGCAGTGAGAAAAAGGTGGATTGAGGAAGGTGTTTTGCAACCACAACACTCCCTGTATACAAGATCCATGTATAACAAACATTGTGTTGTATTCAATCGATTGATTCTTAGAATTTAATTTCATTTTAAAAAAAAATAATTCACATAATCCCTTTTTGGTGTCTATATTTCTTTTTCAACGAGATTGTTTCTAGTGGAAACTTATCTCCAAACTCAAACTATAGTAGGAACTCATTTTCATGTTTCCTTCATGTTTGTGATGGGGACCTTATTTCCTATTTGCAATGGAAAACTTATTTCTTCACAAACGATAAGCCTAGACATACCCTATAATAGACTGGGTGTCTTCATTGTAATAGAAAACTCTCTAACCCTTTTCAATGTTGATAGGATAAATTTTCACAATGAGCTTGCACATAATGATGATATGTAATGTTCCCCAAATTTAAAAAATAAAAATAAAAAATTATTTAGGGTCACCAGAATTGATCATTTGTCTAAAACAGGAAAACCTTAAAACAATCATTACTTTATTACAGAAAGGTCCTACTACTTCCTTGGCATCCATAGCTTAATCTTACTGCTTCTTGACATGGATGTAAGTTATATATATAAATAAGTGTACATATTTCATTATGACAATATCAATTCTACCTCCCACAAGAGTGAAGGTGCAATCTACTACCTAAGGCGTATATCCACCTTGGTCTTTCATTCTATTTACACAAAGTAATTTTAGACTATAGGACTTCTATCTTATTTGTGCAATCCATAGTATAATTATGTTACCCTTTAACAATCCTTATCATTTTTTAATTACATCTATAAGTATTTGACACTCGTGCGCATAAGTATTAACTTGGGGTGGTTATGAATAGAACAAGGGTAACTGTAAGTTTTCTTGTTGTTGAACGACCCCAAGGTAACTAACTTGGTCTAAGTGTTAGCGAGACGATAGGAATGAGATATCGCATAACTAGAACAAAAATGATGTGTGTCTAAACCCTAACTGGTCTGTAATTGTACTTCACCATAAATATGGAAATAAATAACGTTACAGAGGTAGAATTGCCTGGTCTTAATGGATATACCTGCGACATTTAATATATCCTATGGCGTACTCCTTTAGCCAACGCTTGGCCTCTGTTCCCACTGCATATTTTCCACCTCACATGGTTCACATGGCCTCGGCACAGTTTGTACCCATCGCCATTACTAGGATCGCTAGAGGGTTTACTATTGTTTTGTTCATTCATTTCCTGTCCCTGCGTTTATGCAAACCACTGTGAGACTACCTCTGTTACTATTCGTCTTGGTGTCATGGCCAACATTCGTGAACTGGAACTCATTTTGTTGAAAGGAACGTTTGGAGAACACTGGTTGGAACCCCTTGCAAGGTACGTGTCCTTCGATATTTGGTATTTGACTCTCTGTGTTACTATTGAGCCCCAGTTACCTTCAAAGTTCCTGAACGTGATATTCATTGGACTTCAGTGGTAGGGTTTTCATTTTATTTTTCTTTAACAGTTGTTGTTATATTCGATACTACTTAGGAATTTTCCATGGTTTCACCCTTACCTTTTGTTCTGGTCTTCTTCCCACACCCTGGTACTCTACGATAGACATTTCAATTGTGAAAAAAAAACTCGTAGACAGTTTTTTGGACCGAAAAGGTCAAGGTAGCGAGGGTGTCAGTTATGTTCATTTGGCGATAATAAAATTATCGAATATACTACATTTTGGATTATTCATTCTCTGTCATTTGTGGTTACTTCAACTGGTATTGATGTGTATATTTTTCATGTGTCTTCCCGAGGTTTCATTTCTTTGGTATGACTCACTGTTTATTCTGTGGTTCACCTACTTGCTTCGCGAATTGTTTGGGTGTTAAATCTCGATTTGGAATTAGGTTAATTCTGAGGAAAGGTCTTTCCCTTACGCAGTGTAAGTGTTAAATTTGTTTTCCTTTGAGTTTATTAAATTAACAACCATGAAGACTGTATGGGGGATTTATATCTATACTTGAACTTTCTAAAATTCCTCTGCATATGCCCATCGATGTTTTTCGTGACTTGTTTTCATAACAGGGTGTTAGCGCTCTGTAATTTCCCTAAGGCTGCTGAGGCAATCACAGAGGTAACCTTGAACCACTTCGAGTCTTGGATCTAGCCCTCCAAGACTCAGAGAGGGATCTCTCTTTTCGATTTAACTTGGTTTGTAAGGGATGGATTTTAGGCTAGCTATGAAAGTGATGAAAATATGGAGTTTTTTTTTTTTAAATGGTTAGTTTGGGACAGCAAGGAGGGCCATTGGGAAAATGGGGTCTGCGCTTTAAACAATGTGATTTACTCTCAAATCTGGACAAAGATGTTACACCAGGCAAGGTAGCAGAAATGTTGGATTGAATTCAGTTTTGATGGCGTCGATTTGAGGAAGAAATAGAGGAGGACAAAGCCAATCAAGGAGCAGCTAAGAATTCCTAAACTAGCTTTTTAGAGAAGAAACATAAATATTATCACAAGATTAGAGGCAGAGTATTTCACAATAAATTTTTCTTCTATTACTCTTCTTCCGATAATAATAACTGAAAACAAATGGAAAGATAATAGGAAAAACTCAACAAAGATAAGAAACACCACCAGCATATCCACACAGGAATCCTGTGAAAAACATATCCTTTACTGATCAGTCTTTAAATGATTACAGAGAAAAGTTTCTAGCCAAGCACAGCCCACATTCCAGCACAATAAAAACACCCTCTTTAGATCCAGCCAAAAAGAAAGACATTCTACTTGCTGAAAACACACTCACATAGGTTGAAACCTCCTCACACCCCAGTCGAACCCCCGTTCTATCTTTTTCATATGCATAAATACAAAAAAAAAATGCTATCTGTCCTCCAAGACTCGAGCTCTACCTCTGTTTTCTGAAAATAGAAAACAGTTACAAGAATAGACACCTGTCGACTATCTCTAAAACAAACAAGACAACAAATCAAAGGAAGGTTCCATTGTTAACTGTTGCTTGAAACATCTGGCACGCTGTAGGTTGGTTAGAATTTTGCTTCTTGCTGTCACGGATTCGATGCTCCAACTACTGCCTGGAAGATAGGAAACCTCTGCCACCTCCCTGTAACTGAAATCCTTGTCTTCCATTTGGTTCGATCTATGCCTGAAAACTGGGATACATCCAATCAAATTCGTTTTTTCCATGTATTTGTGTGTGTCCCATTTGCACATTAACAACATTGCATATGCCCATGTGGTTGTAGAGCTCCACAGTCTCCAACCCCTACTCAAGATCATTCATATTTGTATAGCCATTTAAACTCACGTGAGTCAGGTGAGGACACCGGGCAAAAAACTTTTCTATCGCCAACTGGCTGAGACTTCCATATGATAAATCCAACTCACAAAGATCTAGAAGTGCCTCTCCTCTGTTAAGAGCATCCAATGATGTATCCATGAGGTACTTCCAGGCATGTAATTTCAAAACCTTCAATCGTCTACAACTCTCAAAGACAGGTTTCAAATTTGTCAAAAATGTGTATGATAAATCGAGCAGTGTCAAATTGGAAAGTAACCTCAAGGAAAAAGGCCATTGGATCCAATGGATGGGAAAGACATCAAAATCAATGACTGAATCATGGGACAGGAAACTATCATGGAAACCAAGCAATCATCCTCGCGTTTGCTGCAAAAAGATGCATCAAGGGACAGCAGCCGAGGGAAATTTATTGTGGATTGAGAGAGGATGCCACATCCTTTCAGCTCTAAAACTGTCATCTGAGGAGCTTCAATATCAAGTTTACTTAAGTGGGGACAGATTCCAAGATTAAGTGACTGAAGCCTAACAGGGAAAAATGATGCTCCCTCAAGATGATCACAACCATCCAAATAAACGTGCTGCAGATTTGGGCATGCTAACTGAAGATTAGTCATTGCTCGACAACCAACAAGAGAGAGTGTGCGCAAAGATGTACTGATGAGTTGCACCATTGTTAGAGACTCGCAACTATCAAAAATTAGAGTGTTGAGCATTGGGCAGCCTCCCCCTTCGCTGAAGACTTTGCAAATAGAATTGGTCAATGACTCACACTCTATAAGATCAACTTCACGAAGTCGAAGACACTGCAAAACCATTGTTGTCAAGCTTGGATGCTTCTGAAGTACCAATTTCTGCAGTGCTCTTGAAGTAATATCAATACGGTTAAGTATAGCACAGTTTGAGACATTAATTGAAACCAAAACCGGGCAACGCAAGTTTAACTCCACAATTTTTTTGCAATTGACAAGACTTATATTTTGGAAATGAGGCAACTCTAAAGTTACTGATGTCAGTAGCCAGCAAAAATCAAGCTGTAGTGCCTCAAGCATAAAACAGTGTGACTAGGCAGCCATTGATGAAGCATTGATCCCCTCACAGCTATGGAGTTTCATATCAGTCAACATAGGCATTCGAACATCCTCAAGAGATATATTTGGGCATAAAGATGCATCAAGAAGACGAATATTTGACAATATAGAATGAATTTCCCAACATGAATAAACATAGGAAATAACATTGTTCTTCCCCTGATCGCTGCCATCAATGCCATATGCGGATGTGAGCTTGGGCTTTAGATTGTCCTGGGACTTGGTGCATTGCATCTGGGCAATTGACCTGCATGTTTGTTGTTGTAACCCGTGTCTTGTGTGTTTCTTTGTTGTGTGACAGGTTGCGTGGAGCTGGAGTCTCGGGCTTGGCCCCTTGTGCTCGAGTGTTGGCTTGGATATTGTCTGCTTTGGTGGTTGACTTGTGTTGTTGCTGATGCAGATGCGTGGCTCCCTGCAATCGACACCTTGAAACTGGTTTCAAACACTTGGCAGAGGGTTTTAAACACTGCGTTTTATATATTTTTTGATTCTCTGTGGGAAATATCCCACATTCACGTGGTAATTTGAAGTTTAGGTGATTATAAGAGCCAACCGTTATGTAGTCTTTCGATGAAGTGAGCCCGAGGCTTGGGCTTTGGGGTTTGGTGTCAGCATTGGCTTGTGTGCTATTTGTTGGTGCATGAAATAGCGCTTATCCTTGGTGTCGAGCATTCGGAGGTTGGCCCTAGGCCACTATAACTTTTTGCTGAAAAATATTTGGCAAAATATTTAAATTTTGATAAACAAGCCAAACTCTGCATAAAGGTCGAGGGGCCAAATTTGCTAAAAAGGACCAAATTTTGGCAAACAAACAAAGTTTGCATTTTCTCACCAGAATTAAACTTTTCCATTTCAAACCAATCCACCATTTTTTGCTAAAATGCACCGGAACTAGCTTTGAAGCTCGCACGCAGGTACTCGTTTTCTGCTTGGTGAGTGTCGAGCGCTTTCAGCCTCCTTTGCCATGCATCATGAGAAAACACATAAAGACTGAAATAGATAAGTGTTATTTAGAACACTGATTCCCTATTATATAGGGTTCTAACATAGGCTCCACCTGGGGAAGATAGCTCCGAAGGAGATGTCTAGAACCGCTGAACTCTGAATTTCGCCGACCAGCTGATCATTGGACTGCCCCCAAACTGAAAAATAAAAATAAAATATGAAGAGACAAAAAGAAAGTGCTCATCCTGATGAGCTTATTGGTGCATTCCTACCTACCCTACTTTGTTAATAGTTACTGCTTCAATCAGGTAATGAAAAAGTGCCAATGAAGCCAACCCAGCAGTTGATCCCTTGATGGGGCTTCCTCATCATGATTGATGAAGATCAAAACTGAAATATGTAATGGCAACTGGTGATGGCTCGGGTCCTTGCAGAAAAAACATGATTGAACAGTTATGCTGAAAAAGAGCTCCATATAATTTGCAACCGGGTCAATAAATATATGATCTATTTGTTGATTCTCTGGGTATTCCTTTAGCATTTTAACATGGATAAGTTTCCCATTCATGTCCTCAATATTAGACCATGATTGAAACTGTTCAACTTCAGACTTATGCTTGCAAACCAAACATTCATCAATCAGAAAATCGAAAGATGATACAATATCTTTTGGTTTTGGAGACGTAAGATTCTCATAAAAAAAATTTGGATGTTGGAAACTATAAGACTAAATATGAGTATTCAAAAGATCAATATCCTTTTCAAGTATTTCAGCAAACAGCTCGAGAACACAAATTTTAAATTCATGAGGAAAAATTTTCGATTTCCAACAATGAAACACAGTGGCTAACGAAACTTCTTCAATTGGAAAATCTGCTAACTCATCCCTAAAATCTTTGATAGCTTCACAATATATAGGATTTTCCACATACCTTGTCATCTTGAAGCATCATCAAGGCTTTGAAATATGGATTATTTAGCAGTGAAGTCGCTTGTGAACTTTGAATCTTGGGATCTTGAACAATGGAGTCGCCAGGTGAATGGTACAGCCTTCCTGTGTTTGGCTTCTGTTCACCATCAGAAGTCAAAACTGAACTTGAAGTGCAGCTCTGGAGAAGGTCCCCAGTGGAGTCGCCAAAAATGTTAGCGCTCTGTAATTTGCCTAAGGTTGCTGAGGCAATCACAGAGGTAACCTCAAACCACTTCGAGTCTTGGATCTAGCCCTCCAAGACTCAGAGAGGGATCTCTCTTTTCGATTTAACTTGGTTTGTAAGGGATGGATTTTAGGCTAGCTATGAAAGTAATGAAAATATGGAGTTTTTTATTTTTAAATGGTTAGTTTGGGACAGCAAGGAGGGCCATTGGGCAAATGGGGTCTGCACTTTAAACAATGTGATTTACTCTCAGATCTGGACAAATATTTTACACCGGGCAAGGTAGCAGAAATGTTGGATCGAATTCAGTTTTGATGGCGTCGATTTGAGGAAGAAATAGAGGAGGAAAAAGCCAATCAAGGAGCAGCTAAGAATTCCTAAACTAGCTTTTTAGAGGAGAAACATAAAGATTATCACAAGATCAGAGGCAGCGTATTTCACAATAAATTTTGCTTCTATTACTCTTCTTCCGATAATAAGAACTGAAAACAAATCGAAAGATAACAGGAAAAACTCAAAAAAGATAAGAAACACCACCAGCATCTCCACACAAGAATCCTGTGAAAAACATATCCTTTACTGATCAGTCTTTAAATGATTACAGACAAAATTTTCTAGCCAAGCACAACCCACAGTCCAACACAATAAAAACACCATCTTCATATCCATCCAAAAAGAAAGGCATTCTACTTACTGAAAACACACTCACACAGGTCGAAACCTCCTCACACCCCAGTCGAACCCCCATTCTGTCTTTTTCATATGCATAAATACAAAAAAAAATGCTATCTGTCCTCCAAGACTCGATCTCTACCTCTTTTTTCTGAAAATAGAAAACAGTTACAAGAATAGACACTTGTCGACTATCTCTAAAACAAACAGGACAGCAAATCAAAGGAAGGTTCCATTGTTAACTGCTGCTTGAAACATCTGGCACGTTGTAGGTTGGTTAGAATTTTGCTTCTTGTTGTCACGGATTGGATGCTCCAACTATTGCCTGGAAGATAGGAAACCTCTGCCACCTCCCTATAACTGAAATCCCTATCTGCCATTTGGTTCGATCTATGCCTGAAAATTGGGTTACATCCAATCAAATTCGTTTTTTCCATGTATTTGTGTGTGTCCCATTTGCACATTAACAACATTGCCTATGCCCATTTGGTTGTAGAGCTCCGCAGTCTCCAACCCCCAATCAAGATCATGCATATTTGTACATCCATTTAAACTCATGTGAGTTAGGTGAGGACATCGGGCAAAAAAAAATTCTATCGCTAACTGGTTGAGACTACCATATGATAAATCCAACTCGCAAAGATCTGGAAGTGCCTCTCCTCTGTTAAGAGAATCCAATGATGTATCCATGAGGTACTTGCAGGATTGTAATTTCGAAACCTTCAATCGTCTACAACTCTCAAAGAGAGGTTGCAAATTTGTCAAAAATGTGTATGATAAATCGAGCAGTGTCAAATTGGAAAGTAACCTCAAGGCAAAAGGCCATTGGATCCAATGGATGGGAAAGACATCAAAATCAATGACTGAATCATGGGATAGGAAACTGACGTGGCAACCAAGCAATCATCCTCGAGTTTGCTGCAAAAAGATGCATCAAGGGACAGCAACCGAGGGAAATTTATTGTGGCTTGAGAGAGGATGCCACATCCTTTCAGCTCCAAAACTGTCATCTGAGGAGCTTCAATATCAAGTTTACTTAAGTGGAGACAGATTCCAAGATTAAGTGATTGAAGCCTAACAGGGAAAAATGATGCTCCATCAAGATGATCACAACCATCCAAATAAACGTGCTGCAGATTTGGGCATGCTAACTGAATATTAGTCATTGCTCAACAGCCAACAAGAGAGAGTGTGTGCAAAGATGTATTGATGAGTTGCACCATTGTTAGAGACTCGCAACTATCAAAAATTAGAGTGTTGAGCATTGGGCAGCCTCCCCCTTCGCTGAAGACTTTGCAAATAGAATTGGTCAATGACTCACACTCTATAAGATCAACTTCACGAAGTCGAAGACACTGCAAAACCATTGTTTTCAAGCTTGGCTACTTTTGAAGTACCAATTTCTGCAGTGCTCTTGAAGTAATATCAATACGGTTAAGTATAGCACAGTTTGAGACATTAATTGAAACCAGAACTGGGCAACGCAAGTTTAACTCCAAAATTTTTTTGCAATTGACAAGACTTATATTTTGGAGGCAGGGCAGCTCTAAAGTTACTGATGTCAGTAGCTAGCAAAAATCAAGTTGTAGTGCCTCGAGCATAAAACAGTGTGACTAGGCAGCCATTGATGAAGCATTGATCCCCTCACAACTATGGAGTTTCATATCAGTCAAAATAGGCATTCGAACACCCTCTAGAGAGATATTTGGGCATAAAGATGAATCAAGAAGACGAATATTTGACAATATAGAATGACTTTCCCAGCATGAATAAACACAGGAACTAACATTGTTCTTCCCCTGATCGCTGCCATCAATTCGATCCGCGGATGTGAGCTTGGGCTTTAGATTGTCCTAGGACTTGGCGCATTGTGTCTGGGCAATTGACTTGCATGTTTGTTGTTGTAACCCATGTCTTGTGTGTTGCATTGTTGTGTGACTGGTTGCGTGGAGCTGGAGTCTCGGGCTTGGCCCCTTGCGCTCGAGTGTTGGCTTGGATATTGTCTGCTTTGGTGGTTGACTTATGTTGTTGTTGATGCATATGTGTGGCTCCCTACAATCAACACCTTGAAACTGGTTTCAAACACTTGGCAAAGGGTTTTAAACGCTGCGTTTTATATATTTTTTTATTCTCTGTGGGCAATATCCCACATTCACGTGGTAATTTGAAGTTTAGGTGATTATAAGAGCTAACCGTTATGTAGTCTTTCGATGAAGTGAGCCCGAGGCTTGGGCTTTGGGGTTTGGTGTCGGCGTTGGCTTGTGTGCTAGCTGTTGGTGCATGAAATAGCGCTTATCCTTGGTGTCGAGCATTCGGAGGTTGGCCCTAGGCCACTATAACTTTTTGCTGAAAAATATTTGGCAAAATATTTAAATTTTGATAAACAAGCCAAACTCTGCATAAAGGCCGAGGGGCCAAATTTGCTAAAAAGGACCAAATTTTGGCAAACAAACCAAGTTTGCATTTGCCCACCAGAATTAAACTTTTACCATTTCAAACCAATCCACCATTTTTTGCTAAAATGCACCGGAACTCGCTTTGAAGCTCGCACGCAGGTACTCATTTTTTGCTTGGTGAGTGTCAAGCGCTTTCAGCCTCCTTCCCCATGCATCATGAGCAAACACATAAAGACTGAAATAGATAAGTGTTATTCAGAACACTGATTCCCTATTATATAGGGTTCTAACATAGGGCATGATAATAATAGCATAGGGTCATCCCCGTGTATCTCAACATTCTTTCGTTTGGAGAAGAAATGTTTCGACACCTGGCCTGTGACTTTCTTAATTGTGGTTCATGTCAAAACTGTGGGAAAATAAGGGAATAAATATCATTGTTCGATCATGTCCTCGGCTCTAATTGAGTTATTCTTCATGTGGTGATTAAATAATGTTTAACTTAGGTTCTGTTTGCTTAATGTTAGGTGTAACTTAACTAAAAATTCGTCCGCATCAATAGTCCATAAAAGTTAAGAGAAAAAGTGGGTTAACATCCCATAAATTCATATGTAGTTATGAGTTGGTCAAAATGCCTCTGGTCTAAACATTCTACACTATGAAATATTGTCATTTGAAATCTTTAAATTTTCTTGTCACAGTTTTAATTTATAAAGGGAAATAAAACCTAAGTATTATGTATTGATTTACATTCCTTCATAAATATTTCTAGGTGAATTTGTTCTTACGAGGACCATACTTCGGTGTACTCTTTGTAACTTCGACTGGTCACTCTGTGAAGAAATCATATGATGTATGGTGTTGATTTTTTTGCTTTGAATAATGTCTGATCTACTTTACAGTTGTGAAATCAGTTAGTATTCTTTTCTTTTCTTTGTTGGTTATTACATCTAATGATGGGACCATGTTTTACTGCGAGGGTACCCATCATACTCTTCAAGTTCAATCCTCATGTTTCAGTATGTCGATGGATCGCGACTATGATTGGGAGCCTACCTATGATAACTTCAAGATAAGTATTAACCTGTAAGATGAGATCTTTGTTGTCTTATATGATTTAACTTAAATGCTAAAGTTTGTTTGACTCCTATTCGACACTAATAATTCATCTCGTCTTTCTTGCAGGGCTTCCACGGTCACTGTGACGGATCAGGACCATGCCTTATTCAAGAAAGGTACTCGGGTTTCAATTTAAATGTTTGGACTTGAAGGTTTTCGGGTTGTGGTCCCGACGATATTTGTTATCGCTTCGGGTGTTTTTGTTTATGATTAATTGGATTTGAGACTGTGGATATATAGATATTCTAAGTTCTTTTCTTAACAGAATGTACCGTTGTCTTTCTTCCATTCAAATACTGTGATTTATTTTAATTATTCTATGCACTATGAATTTGTATAAATTGACAACAGATAACCTCTTTGTGGCTTACAAGGGAATAACTGAATTGTACATTAATTGTTGCGTAGTTTTAGTAATGAAATATTTGTTCGAATTCTCCTGTGTCCAAACATTGGAAATCGTATGTATAATTAACTTAGATATAGAAAAAGATTATGCAACGTCATGTACAACAATTATATATATATATATGTGTGTGTGTGTGTGTGTGTGTGTGTGTGTGTGTGTGTGTGTGTGGGTACTCGTTCTAAGTTTTGTTTGGCACCTACATTGTATGGTATTTCCACTATTTAATAAAGTACTGCTTATATAACCTACAGAGATATGTCTTTATATATAAATGACCAGATTACTGTTTATATAACCACAAATGGCATACAATACTACTTATATAACCACAAATGACAAAGAAAGAATAATCCAAAATGTAGTATATTCGATAATTTTATTATGGCCAAATGAACAAAACTGACACCCTCGCTACCTTGACCTTTTCGGTCTAGAAAAATGTCTACCTTGACCTTTTCGATCAAGGTAGCGAGGGTTTCAGTTATGTTTATTTGGCCATAATAAAATTATCGAATATACTACATTTTGGATTATTCGTTCTCTGTCATTTGTGGTTACTTCAACTGGTATTGATGTGTATATTTTGCATGTGTCTTCATGAGGTTTAGTTGCTTTGGTATGACTCACTGTCTATTCTGTGGTTCGCCTACTTGCTTCGTGAATTTTTTGGGTGTTAAATCCCGATTTGGAATTAGGTTAACTCCGAGGAAAGGTCTTTCCCTTATGCAGTGTAAGTGTTAAATTTGTTTTCCTTTGAGTTTATTAAATTAACAACCATGAAGACTGTATGGGGGATTTATATCTATACTTGAACTTTCTAAAATTTCTCTGCATATGCCCATCGATGTTTGTCATGACTTGTTTTCATAACAGGGCACGATAATAATAACAGAGGGTCATCCCCATGTATCTCAACATTCTCTCGTTTGGAGAAGAAATGTTTCGACACCTGGCCTGTGACTTTCTTAATTGTGGTTCATGTCAAAACTGTGGGAAAATTAGGGAATAAATATCATTGTTCGATCATGTCCTCAGCTCTAATTGAGTTATTCTTCATGTGGTGATTGAATAATGTTTAACTTAGGTTATGTTTTCTTAATGCTAGGTGTAACTTAACTAAAAAATTGTCCCCATCAATAGTCCATAAAAGTTAAGAGAAAAAGTGGGTTAACATCCCGTAACTTCATATGTAGTTATGAGTTGGTCAAAATGCCTCTAGTCTAAACGTTCTACGCTACGAAATATTTTCATTTGAAATCTTTAAATTTTCTTGTCGCGGTTTTAAATTATAAAGGGAAATAAAACCTAAGTATTATGTATTGATTTACATTCATTCATAAAGATTTATGGGTGAATTTGTTCTTACGAGGACCATACTTCTGTGTACTATTTGTAACTTCGACTGATCACTCTGTGAAGAAATCATATGATGTATGGTGTTGATTTTTCTGCTTTGAATAATGTCTGATCTACTTTACAGTTGTGAAATCAGTTAGTATTATTTTCTTTTCTTTGTTGGTTATTACATCTAATGATGGGACCATGTTTTACTGCGAGGGTACCCATCATACTCTTCAAGTTCACTTCTCATGTTTCAGTATGTCGATTGATCGCGACTATGACTGGGAGCCTACCTATGATAACTTCAAGATAAGTATTAACCTATGAGATGAGATCTGTGGTATACCTAGGGAGGTAATATGGGGTACCTAGGGAGGTACCTAATGGGAATGTAGTTATGTGTTATTAGTGGAAGTCATTTAATAT